>CAMOHE010053269.1:1824-50189 GCA_946598075.1 Artocarpus hirsutus | reverse complement strand
GCCAATGTTTCTATTCATGGAGTCCACCTCTGATGGTCAAGACAAACCATCTCCCAATAGGGATATAGACAACATAACAATCTTTACATGAATAAAGTGCCCAACTTTATTCCCTCGATTACGGATCTTATGATTTAGACCGTCACCTTAAGAATCGTGTCTTCTGTATAATCTGTCCATCATATGCCCAATTCTTAAAGGTTTAGACCGACAGTCTTAGACTATTGTTTGCTTATCATACATTCAACAAATATGAACGTAAAGAGGACAAGATTTGGTATATGAATAATAAATGAATTCTTTATTGATAAAAATGTCTTCAAAAACTCATTACATTTTTACTCCTTAGGGCATACATGTCTAACACTTATATCCTTCAGCTCCACAAAAAAAAGAACCCATACCTTTCAGATCATTTGGTCTCTTTTGTTGTTTCTTTTGTGGTGAGAAATTGTAGCTTCCTTATCTTTCTTCTTTTGTTCTCTTTGTCCTTGGAAGTATTAACCAAATGGGCACTTTCTATTTTTTTCTTGCTTTAGCCTTTCCTCTTCTTGCATACAATGTGAGATGAACTCATTAAGAGACCAAGTCTCCTTTTGGTAGTTTTAGCTCACCTTGAATTGACTTAATTGTGTGGGAAGAGATGTGAGAACCAAATGCACTAGCAAGTCCTCAGAGAGGTCAAGCTTAAGTGCTCTCAGTTTTGAAGCGAGATGATACATCTTCATGACGTACTCCTTTATGTTCCCTTTACCTTTGTATCTCATTGAGATGAGACTTGCCAAAGTGTACATGTCTTAGCCTTTTCATTTTTGGCGAATCTCTTCTTAATGTCCTCAAAGAACTCTTTGGCTATTTTTATAGTTTCTAATATAGTGCCCCTAAATGCTTCTAGAATGGCCTTGTTCATGTTGATCATACACATATGATTTGACTTATCCCACCTTTTCATGTCTCTCTTTTCATCAGAGGAACTTTTATTTGTAAGAGGTGCATGAAAAGGAGCCCTTAACGCAAGGTTGAGATCTATGACTTTGAGAACAATAAGGAGGTTCTCTTGCCATGATTTGAAATTGCTACCATTCAATATAGGAATGGAATTGATGTTGGTAGTAATGTTCGATGCAGAACTAGTAGCTGAATCAGATAGTAATGTAAAAAACAAAAAACAAGCTCACATTTTAATCCAAAATAAATAATAAATCTAAATAATAGTAACCCTATCTTAAGATACTAGACACTCTATTAGTATTTAGTCTTGAGATAGAAATATAACTTGTGAATAATATTTTGGTGTAGTAATCAAACACTGACAATAAGAACATGTCAAATAATAAATCTTCCTTTGGGCTGGTTTATTGTTCACGTGTAAAATGGAGCAATCATCACATGTTTATTACCGCAGGTGTACATGCAATTTTGTCAAATATTTGCCTTCCTTTGGGCCGGTCAATATTCACATAAGTATCATGGACATAACCATTTATATTTCAAACCAAATTAATTTCTATAAAAGAGGTCACTTTGATGACATACTGCTTCAATTAATTCATCTTAAAATATATATAAAATACCAATATTTTAATTTAAAATTGCACCAAAAATGACCACAATTAAAATTAAAAATTAAAAAAATTGGTCAAAGTCAATCTAGTTAAAGTCAACCACTCAAAGTGTTGACTGGTCAACTTTGATTGGGTTAGGACTGGACCGAGTTGGGTGGACCAAACCTAGATCTTAAACTAGCCCATTCTATTTTTGTTTTTGTTGCCTAAGGGTTTAAGCCCTTGCTCCTTTCTAGTCACGAGCCTAATTGGGCTTGTGTATGTCTAAGTTTTAGCTTTGGGCTATAGCCCAGAGCATTGCATAACCCAAGGGGTTTAGCCCCTAGGTCCTTTTTGGTCATGGGCCTAATTGGACTTGTGTATTTCACCAGTTGTTCTAGGCTGAAGCCCAGAACCTCTTCAAACCACCCTTGGGAAAGACCAAGCGGTTGTTAGGTCGCCACTCCTAATGCCGTGGCCAGATCGCTAAGATGTCCTTTTTAGGCACCAACCCAGCGGCTGCCTCCAAAAGGAGCTGACGTTAGCAGTGGCAAGGCTTATCGCTAGCCAAATGACCCCTCCCTTCTCTTTTTTTTAATTATTTTCTTTAGGCAGTGGCCTCTTTTCCAACTTCGTTGTAGCCACTAGCCATGGCTTTGTGTTGGGTTTTGTTGGATTTTGTGATTCAAATAAGTAGTAGAAAATCAAAATTGATTCCCACAAAATCCTTGTAGGATCTATGCAATTCGATTAGATTGATAAGAAAGTCATGGAATCTTACCAAGATGACAACAAGGGCATGATTTATGGAAGGAAGAGAGCAGGTTCACTCTAGTGACACCCTAACTTGAGCTTTTTATATTCGAGATCAGATTCAAACGTTGTTACTAAGAGCAACACCCTCTGTAGATATCCACACGAATAGACTCTCTCAAAAAACTTAATTGGTGTGCTAGTACCCTCTCCTTACGTTAAATGACTCTATCTAATTTTTAGGTTTTTAATGTTTTTGCCTTTTTTGAATAAGAGAACGCCGCCTTTTCTCATCTTAATTTAGCCAAAAACCCTAAAATATATATATATATATATATTGACTTCGAGAAATAGTCAGATTTTAACTAGGGTAAACTGTAATGCAAATATGATTCATAGAATCTAGACAATGTCAGATTTAATGAACCTAGACATATCTAGCACATCGAATTTGGGCATTATCAGGCTCATTGAACCTAGACACAATAAACCCAAAATTCGTTTTTGGTCTGTTCTAAGTGTGCGACCCTATAGGTTCACATAACGTTGGTAGTGGGCTTGAAATTTTGTTTCCAGCCCACAAATCATAAGCGGCCTCTAGCAAGACATCATGATTACCCAAGTTATTCGAATGTCAATAATCTGACATAACCTAATCCACAATAAGTATTAAAGTCCTTTTGCCACTATATACCTTAATTGAACATAAGGCATGGTTTATGTCATCCATATACTATTCAATCATATTATTTCTAGATCATAAGTAAACTGATATTGATAACCCTTATCAATTGATTCCAATATGGCCATATATTTTTCTTCAGTCTAACTTATCGAGGGGCCTATAGATATCTTTCTCATAATAAATAAGGGACAAATTCTTTCTTAATCACTCACATTCCTTACATGATTCACTTTATATCTAACAACAATCCATTCCATCATCCTGTTAAAGATAATATTAGAATGTGTCAAAATATAGAACTTGTCATGTAGGAAACAATGGTGATTCCAGGTCAGAAGACTAGGATAATACTATTGCGATGAGAATCACTTTTGACAATTATCCATGCATAATTCTCATAGCCGGTCGATCCAATACATCATTTCTCAAATATGTATTTATAAGTTGACTTAGTATCTTATACACATAATTAGTAAAACATAATCATCAGTCAAACTTCATACTAGTTTTCATTCATTATTATCCCAATAATAATGACTGTCTGGGGATAATTTAGAATAGAATTCAATTTCACCTAAGAGTTTTACTATCAAGTCACATACTTGATGACCTTAGGCAAAATTAACTATTCATGAAATTAGAATAACAAACAATAATCAAAATACCTCTTTATTAATAAAATGCAAATGTAATGAAGTCAATATGTGGTCGTTACATAATTGGCATAGGGCACATCACTAACAATCTCTCACTTACACTAGGCCCAATTAATATTGTATCTAATACCCATTGACCTAGTATGACTCTCATGCTTAGGCTGTGGAAGAGGCTTAGTGAGTGGATCGACAACATTGTCATTTGTAAGTACTCTGCATATCTTCACGTCTCCTCTCTCAATGATTTCTTGAATGAGATGATAACGCCTAAGTATGTGTTTGGATCGCTAATATGATCTAGGTTCCTTAGCCTATGCTATGGCCCCGTTATTATCATAATACAAGTCTATTGGATCTGATATTCTAGGAACAACACCTAAACCAATAATAAACTTTTTGATCTAAACTGCTTCCTTAGCTACCTCTGAGGCAGCTATATACTCAGCTTCTGTTGTAGAATCAACAATGGTGTCTTGCTTTGAACTTCTCCAGCTCACTATACCTCCATTCAAATAGAACATATAACCTGACTATGATCGAAAGTCATCCTTGTCAGACTGGAAGCTGGCATCTATGTAACCACTTATAAGAAGTTCATCTTCCTTTCCTCCATACAGTAAGAATGTATCCTTAGTTCTTCTCAAATAATTAAGGATAATCTTGACTGCTGTCTTTCACCTAGATCTGATTGGTATCTGCTAGTTATGCTTAAGGCATATGAGACATCAAGTCGAGTACATAACATTGCATACATGATAGATCCAATAGCAGAAGCATATGGAATCTTATTCATGCGGTCTCGCTCATCCTGTGTCATCGGACATTGAGTCTTGCTGAGACTAATTCGATGTGACAATGGCAAGAATCTCCTCTTGGAATCTTGCGTACTAAACTTATTCAATACCTTGTCAATGTATGTACTTTGACTTAGGCCGATAAGCCTCTTAGATCTATCCTTATAGATCTTGATGCCTAGAATATAAGTAGCTTCACCTAAGTCTTTCATTGAGAAACAATTCCCTAACCATGATTTAACATTTTGTAGAGTAAGGATATCATTTCCAATGAGTAATATATCATCAACATATAGCACTAGAAAGGCTATTGTGCTCCCACTAACCTTCTTGTAAACACAAGGCTCATCTTCATTTTTAATGAAATCAAACTCTTTGATTGCTTCATCAGAATGAAGATTCCAACTCCGAGATGCTTGCTTCAATCCATAAATGGATCTTTGAAGCTTGCAAACCTTTCCAGAATTCTCAAGACTAACAAAACCCACGAGTTGTGTCATATACACATCCTCAAGTAGTTTTCCATTAAGAAACATTGTTTTGACATCCATTTTCCAAATCTCATAATTATAGTATGCAGCTATGGTGAGGAGAATCCGAATGGATTTAAGTGTAGCAACTGGTGAAAAAGTTTCACCATAGTCTATACCATGTGTTTGCTTGAAACCTTTTGTAACCAGTCTTGCCTTAAAGGTATGCACATTGCCATCCATGTCTATTTTCTTTTTAAAACCCATTTGTACCCAATAGTCTTTAAACCATTAGGCGGATCAATCAAAGTCCACACTTAATCATCATACATCGATTGCATCTTTGACTTCATAGCTTCTAGCCATTTATCACAGTCAGGGCTATTTATGGCCTCTTGGTAGGATGTGGGCTCATTTTGATCCACAATCATCACATCATTATTATCAGTTAAGAGAAATCCATATCTCTTAGGACTTTAACGTGTCCTACTAGACCTCCTCGAGCATTGTGCTACTTGTGTAGGCTCAACAACTACTTGTTGATCCAGTTGAGATTCCATTGGTGGTTCAATGTTATTTTATGGTTCTTGAATTTCTTCAAGTTGAACTTTACTCCCACTGGTTCTTTTAGAAATGAATTCTCTTTCCAAAAAGGCACCACTCCTAGCAACAAACACTTTGTTCTCAGAAGCATTGTAGAAGTAATATTCTTTAGTTTCTTTAGGATATCCCACAAAAAGGCATTTGTCTGATTTAGGTGCCAATTTATCTAAAATTTGACGCTTCACATAAGTCTCATATCCCCAAATCTTAAGAAAAGACAAACTAGGCGACTTTCGGTCCACATCTCATATGGTGTCTTTTGAACCGCCTTTAATGGAACTCTATTTCGTATGAAAGCAGTAGTTTCTAGAGCATATCCCTAAAAGGATATTGGAAGATCTGACCAACTCATCATAGATCGAACCATATCCAATAATGTTTGATTTCTCTATTCAGACACACCATTCCATTGTGGTGTTCCTGGTGGAATTAATTGTGAGACTATCTCACAATCTCTAAAAGGATCAATGAATTCTTGGTTTAAGTATTCACCACCTCGATTTGAAGGAAGTGCTTTAATACTTTCACCAAGTTGATTTTGTACTTCATTTTTGAAAATTTTGAACTTTTAAAAAAAATTCAAATTTTTGTTTCATTAGATAGACATAGCCATATCTACTAAATCATCTGTGAAAGTAATGAAGTACTAAAAACCTTCTCTAGCAGTGGAACTTAATGGTCCACATACATCAGAATGTACAAGGCCCAATAAGTAATTAGCCCTTTCACTATGTCCAGTAAAAGGTGTCTTAGTCATTTTGCCTAATAAACAAGACTCACATACTTCAAATGATTCAAAATCAAAAGAATTCAAAAGCCCATGTTAATGGAGTTTTGAAATACGTTTCTCATTTATATGGCCCAAACGACAGTGTTAAAGATAGGTAGGGTTTAAATCTTTAGATTCAAACTTCTTTGTATTAACATTATAGATGGACTTTTCATTTGTGTTTTCAATGTTCAGAACATAAAGACCATTCGTTTGTGGAGCATATCCATAGAAAATGTTATCACAGTAAATGGAGTATTTATTATTCTTAATAATAAACTCAAAACCTTCCTTGTCCAAACAAGAAACAGAAATAATATTCCTACTCATAGCAGGTGCATAATAATAATTTTCTAAACTTAAAACAAGTCCACTAGGCAAAGTCAACTCATATGTTCCTATAGCTAAAGCAGCAACTGTTGCTCCATTTCCAACTCGTAGGTCCACTTTGCCTTTAGCCAAGATTTTACTCCTCTTAAGACCCTGCACATTAGTACAAATGTGAGATCCAGATCCAGTATCTAATACCTAGGAATCAGAAGTAGACAAATTGGCTTCTATAACATAAATACCTAAAGGAGTAGTCACATTACTCTTCTTCTTCTTCATATCATCCAAATAGAGCTTGCAGTTTCTTTTCCAATGACCAGGCTTATTGCAGAAAAAGCATACTCCCTCCTTTGGTGGTTTAGCCTTAGGTTCAGGATTGGGCTTGGGGTTAGGCTTAGGCTTCTTAAAGTCATTGGGAGCCTTATTCTTCCTCTTACCCTTTCCTTTCCTTTTCATGCCTTTCCCTTTATTAACCATCCGAACATCTTTGGTATTCTTGATGTTATGTTCAGTAGTCTTAAGCATCCCATGCAACTCAAAAATAGTCTTCTCCATATTATGCATGTTGTAGTTCATAACAAATCCATCATAAGTATCTAGCAAAGATTGGAGAATGATGTCAGCAGCCAACTCTTGGCTAATCTCATGACCAAGTTTCTGCAAATGATCAAGATGACCCTTCATCTTAAGAACATGAGGACTTATTGAACAGCCAACAGTCAACTTGCATGAGAGTAATGCCTTTAAGGTGGCAAACCTCTCAAATCTTGCTTTCTCTTAGAACATTTCCTTGAGATGGCCTATCATGGTATAAGCCTCCATTTCCATTAGTTGCATCTAAAGCTCTGAGTATATGCTTCCAAGCATGAGGCAAGTGACATCAATAGAGTCATTGAAATGCTTACTGTGAGCATCCTTTTGATCTCTAGGAGCATTAACTGTTGGTTCGTCAGGGATAGGTTGATCAAGGACATATTCCTTCCTATCTTGGTTAAGAACAATTATCAAGTTTCTATACCAGTCAAGGAAGTTAATCCCATTGAGCTTATCCTTCTCAAGGATCATTCGTAGTGACAAGTTAGATGTGGTGTTTGATGCCATTATCTACAACAAATATATATACACAGAGTACTTAGCATTTTTTAAACAAATTTTAACGAGGCATAATTTAAATCCCACTAATTTTATCAAATTAATAACCTTCAATATTAATTTGGCAATCACAACAATTGTAATTTTAGTGGGCCAAGATTCATATTTCAACTCATTTTAAGTAAGTGTTGGCTTGTCACCTAAAGTATAGTTGTTTAGGTAGGTAACACTTTATCAATTATATCTTATGTAACTCTTGGATAAATATGGGATTTGACATCATATGTCCTGGCTAATTAAAATCCCATCTAATGCCTAGGTCTAAAATCATTTTGATAACCTAGTTAAGTCTAACTATTTCAAACATATGGATATCACTATTATCCATCTTGTCTTACTTAGATGGCTTAACACACCTTGCTTTGGCAGAACCTATGTTTAGCAATCCAAGTCTTGACAAGTGTTGAATTATGAGAGGCATTTTAATGACTTAATATCAAGTGAGGGTTCTACTTTATTTTTATTTTATTATTTATTATTATTTCGCATCATATACATAGCATTATATACACAACATCACATACATAGCATAATAATAACACAATAAGCGTGTCATAGTATGGCCCAAATCTAGATTGATCTTCATAAGCCAATATGAAGGTTAATGGTCAATCCTAAGTAATCTTCATCTCCATGGATTTCCTTAGATTGCCACGAATGGACTCCACCTTGAGCCTTCATCGTGGACCTCCATCTTGAACCTTCATCTATCTTGATTTTGGGCCTTGATTTTACATTACAAATTGCAATCTAAACTATTCTATTTCTACTATAAAAATAAATAAATTACAAAAATTGAAAAACGATACGCAGGCTGTATTTAAAATTACAAACCCAAAATAAAATTAAATAAAACCTGCCAATCACATTGGTATAAAAAGGCCATGCTAGCACCATGTAATTCACACTAAACACATAAACATAATAATATCATTTCATTAAAGTTAAATTTTTATTATGACCAAAACGATTTAGTGACAATCAATTTGGGGTTAAGCAGCAGCGCCCCCGAAAGGTAAACGATTTACCTTACTCATTTGAATGTGTTGTTGTCTAAATCCATTAATTTTAATTAATTAGATTACCTAATCTGTTTATAACATAATTAATTAATCTCTGTTTAACACTTAAATGGATTCATGAAATTTATTGATCTATTCTAAACCGATCATCCTTGTTTAACAATTAAACAGACCCTATATATATACTAATTCGTTCAAAACAGATTATCACAGTTTAACATTTAAACTGTCCACCACCTTAACAAAAATGAAACCTGATTTACAGTATATCGTTTAATCATCTTAAAACAGATTACTAGATTCTTATTAAATTGTAATATTAATCAAATTAACAACAACAGGTTACAAGAAACAGTAAACATATTAATCAAATTAGCATGGTAAAAACATTTAATCAAATAAAACCTCAAACACATTAATCTAATTAATGTATAAACCGCATCTATACATATCACATGTACACAGGACCACATAAAATCAATTTAATCGTATTTGCAAGTTGCTCTGATACCACTGTTAGGTTTTATGATTCAAATAAGTAGCAAAAAATCAAAATTAATTCCTACAAAACCCTCGTAGGATTCATGCAATTCAATTAGATTGATAAGAAAGTCATAGAATCTTACTAGGATGACAAAAAGGGCAAGATTTCTAGAAGGAAGAGAGCAGGTTCACTCTGGTGACACTCTAACTCGAGCTTTTCGTATTCGAGATCGGATTTAGATATTGTTACTTAGAGCAACACCCTCTACAGGTATCCATATGAACAGACTCTCTCAAAAACCGAATTGGTGTACTAGCACCTCTCCTTGCGTTTAATGACTTTCTCTAATTTTTAGGGTTTTAATGTTTTTGCCTTTTTTGAATAAGAGAACGCCTTTTCTCATCTTAATTCGACCAGAAACCCTAAAATAGATATATATATATTGACTTCGAGAAAGAGTCAGATTTTAACTAGGGTAAACTGTAATTCAAATATGATTCATAAAATCTAGACAATGTTAGATTTAATGAACCTAGACATATTTAGTACATCGAATTTGGGCATTATCAGGCTCATTAAACCTAGACACAATAAACCAAAAATTTGTTTTTGGTCTGTTTTAAGTGTACGACCCTGTTGGTTCACATAACGTTGGTAGTGGGCTTGAAATTTTGTTTCCAACCCACAAATCATAAGCGGCCTCTAGCAAGACATTATGATTACCCAAGTTATACGAATGTCAATAATCTGACATAACCTAATGCACAATAAGTATTAAAGTCTTTTTGTCACTAGATACCTTGATTGAACATAAGGCATGGTTTATGTCATCCATATAATATTCAATCATATTTTTTCTCAATCATAAGTATACTGATATTGATAACCCTTATCAATTGATTCCAGTATGGCCATATATTTTTCTTCAGTCTAACTTATCGAAGGGCCCATAGATATCTTTCTTATAATAAATGAGGGAAAAATTCCTTCTTAATCACTCACATTCCTTACATGATTCACTCTATATCCAACAACAATCCATTCCATCATCCTATTAAAGATAATATTAGAATCTGTCAAAATATAGAACTTATCATGTAGGAAACAATGGTGATTTCAAGTCAAAGGACTAGGACAATACTATTGTGATGAGAATCACTTTTTACAATTATCCATGCATAATTCTCATAGCGGGTCGATCCAATACATCATTTCTCAAATATGTATATATGAATTGACTTAGCATCTCATACACATGATTAGTAAAACATAATCATCAGTCAAACTTCATACTACTCTTCATTCATTATTATCCCAATAATAATGACTGACTAGGGATAATTTAGAATAAAACTCAGTTTTACTATCAAGTCACATACTTGATGACCTTAGGCAAAATTAACTATTCATGGAATTAGAATAAAAAACAATAATGAAAATGCCTCTTTATTAATAAAATGCAAATGTAATGAAGTCAATATATGATCATTACATAATTGGCCTAGGGCACATCACTAACACTTTACTCATTGACAAAAGCCAATAAATGCCCTTTTTTTTAATTCCTTTCCTTATGCGATGGCCTTTGGCGGTCGCTACCCCTACACCACTGTGGCCAGAGGCCACGGCTCTCACTTCTCGACACAGCCAGACGACCGTTGTTGGTTCACTATGCCAGCAGTGTTAAGGTGCCGCCGGCCAATGTTTCTTCTTTGGGTCAAAAACATAAATAAATAAAAATAAGAACCCAAAAATTCCTTAAAAAAATAATCCAAAAAATTCTTCAAATAATTGTCCTCAAATTCAACAATTTTAAGAAAACCATAGATTGTTAAATTCATGAATTTTCTTATGAGAATCACATTTAGAAAATTATTGATTTCCAATGATTTTAACATAAAGAAGCTCTAAATACCACTTGTTAGAACATAATTTTGTGACAAAAGCCATCATCAACGAGGAACATTCATATCAAATCATTGAGATAATTAATAAGATGTGGAAGTTGACCTAAATCTATAGATAAAATATGATTCCTAAGTCTATAGGTTTAGGATCTTCCAAGTCGGGGATGTAAGTCTTCCTTTAGAGAACACCTCTATAATCTTTCTATAGATGAGTGGCAGAATAATAACGTATGCACTAACTTGGGGGCCATAGCCCCTTTATATAAATGTTGTCCTTAATAGTTATCCTTAATTACTTATTTAGCTCATCATAAAATCAGTAATTATATTTTGGTCTCCACACATAGGAGGCCCACATTTAAATGATGCATTAAAAGCCCAAAACCTAAATTGATCACTTTAATTGGGTTAACCTTATCTGAAAGCCTATAATACACATTTATTTAGTATATTAGCCTATAATTGGATTAATTCCAACAAGAAAACCTAGAAAGGGGGTAAATCAAATTTGCAAAATATATGGAAATTAACTTACCAATTTACTCATATCTTATTCTTGTTCGGAACGAACATGTTTGTTGAGAATGTTGAATGATTTTTTTTCACTTTCAAATGATGTTGATTTTAGGTAGAGGAATCAATAAGGAGAATGATAAAGATTAATAAAAGGGATCGTGATCATCATTGGTATTCAGCAAAAGAGAGATTGTGGGTAGTTTTTTTTTTTTTTTGTGCTCTTCTTTTTTTTTTCTTTTGGCTTTTAGAGTTTTTACCACTCCCACCCTCCATTCCTAGTTAATCAGTATCCCATGACTTTTAAACTTTTTGATGGCCATGACATAATTTGAAAATCACTATTATCTAATGCAATAAAGGCCTATTATTGTTGTAGTGGTAGTGCAACTTTTTCATTCTCTCTAATTTGATCTTCTTAAAGAGCACCTACTTTATAAACTTTGCATAGCTTGGAATTTCTAGTAAGGCCTCTACAAAAGGTATGTTGATATGCAACTTCTTGAACATATTAAGAAACTTAGCAAATAATTCATCCATCTTCTTCTTTTGGAACCTTTGTAGAAATGGAAGTGGTGGGACTATAATACAAGGATTGTTAGGAAATGGGATAGAGTTAGGCCTCCATGCCTCTTTTGGTGTCTCAACTTCAATCTCTTTTCTTTGCAATCTTTCTTCTTCTTGGACTTGGCTCTTCACAAGTTGTGGTTGCATAGGCTTGTCAACTTCTTTCCCGCTTTTTAGTGTAATGGCATCGCATTGCTCCTTCTAGTTGACTTTGGTGTCACTAGAAAATTGCCTCCTTTGTTCTGAATTGATGGAGGCAGCCAATTGCCTAATTAGAACTTCTAGAGACTTCATGGATGCACTCATATTGGTCACGTGAGTCTCTAAACTATCTAAACCTTTCCTTATCCTTGTTGAATCTTGCCCTTGTCTCCACAAGGAAGGTGCTCAAGATGTCCTCCAATGGGAGCTTCTTCTTAACAACATTTTGAGTAAATCCTAATGGTGGTTGCAAGGCATTTCTTATGTTGCCATGAGAAAAGTTCTCATGGTTGCAAAGTCCTAAATGATGGTGTCTAGGCAAATTGTTGGCTCAATAGTTGAAGATTACTTCCTTCACTAACATACGACGCATTGGCAACCATTGCTAACTCCTTGCTTGATAAGGCTTCTCCAATAGTCAAGGCTAAAAGCTGATTAGTTAAGGCTAAGACTTGAGTTAAAAGTGCAACAATTAGATCCATTTCATGAACTCCCATTGGCTTCTTTAAAATTGACCTATCATTGGGCCATTGATAATTGTTGGAAGCCATTTCCTACAAGAACAATTAAGCTTCTTTGGTTGTTTTTGTCAACAAAGAACTACTCACCACCACATCTACTATTGTCTTCGTTTGCCTATTCAAGTCATTGTAAAACAATTGGATTTGAAACCAATCTTGGTTTCCATGTTATGGGCACCTCTAAGTGGGATCTTTATACCATTCCTAAGCTTCAAAAAAGGGTTCAAAGTCCAATTGTTGGAAATGCATGACCTCACCCTGCAATTGAAAGGTCTTCGATGGGGGAACAACTTAGTGAGGAATTTTTATGCCAAGTCCTCCCAAGTTGCAACACTCCTTGGAGGCAAACCTTAAAGCCAATTACACACCTTGTCCTTATGAGGAATGGGAACAAGCGCAACCAAATCACATCATCTGACACTTCATTAAGCTTGATGGTGTCATAAATCTCCAAAAAGTCGAAAGATGGATGTTGGGATTGTTGCATTTCGCCATGTATTGAGGTCTAGCTTCTTTTTCTTTTCTCAATTGGTGAAGGGTCCTCTCTATTTCCAGATCAAGAAGGAGAATTTCCAAGCTTAGAACTTGTCGCACAAACTATCACAACACTAATTAACCAAAACTAAACAAAATAAAAAATAAAAGAAGTGTCTAGATTAAGATCAAGTTACATAACCATAGTATTAGTGAAAACATAAAAATTTCATCCCTGACAATGATGCCAAAAACTTGTTATGCTTGAACCATGAGTGAATGGGTCGTAAAAGTAATAAAGTGATCAAAAGGTCAAGTATCGTCCCACAAGGATTAAATTTTTAGGAGTTTTAGCTAAGTACTATGGGTTTTCGCAATTAATTTTATCCAGGCAAAATGAATTTGGCTTAGTTGCAAGACATGAAAGAAAATTAAATAAACTAAATTAATTAAAGTAATTAACAAAACAAAAAACAAAAGAGGCGATTCTACAAAATAGAAACTCTATGTGATGAATTCTCTAAGGACTTGATTTCACTCTATTTCTTCTATGTTTTTCCTAGTTAGAAATTATTAACTAGCTTCAATCAATTCATTAATCAAGGGCTAAAGAGTAACGAGCGTTAAATAAGATAATATATATCTATTCAAGTCAACATCCTTGTCTAACTTGTCTACCCACATATTCATTAAACAAACCCTTACAGATTATCTAATTGTTCTTAAACCTCCCAAGTCTCAACAACAACCAAGACTATGTTTCTCAAAGGTAATAAATGAGTTAATCTTTTTTTAGCATTGAAATTCATAAATCGAATCAACTAATTCATTTCCAATAAATTAGAAGCATTTAGCATAAAGAAACATAAATGAAGAAATGAAACTATATTGATAATTAACTAAATATTCCAAACATATTCAACATAGAGCTACATCACATCTTAGAGTGCAAATCTAGCCAAGCATAAAAAAATCTACAATGAACATCATCAAGAAATCCATAAAAATAAATATGATCATGACAAATTCCAATTGAAAATCAAATTAAGAGAGGGGACCAAGATGAAAATAACATGGAGATCGTCTTCAAAGCTTGAATTCTTTAAGAATCTTCAAAAAGTTCTTCAAAAAAATCCACCTCTAACACTTTCTCTCTCTAGAAAATTGAGCCTCCTCAAAATTCTCCTTGAAAGTAGTGCCTTCTCTCCTACCTCAAAAATCCTCCTTGAAACTTATGCCCCCTCTCTTTATGGGTTTTCAAGGGTTAGGGCTTCATTAGGGGTCAATTGGGACTATTGGATTAGCAATTAGGGCCTAGATTGGCCCCAAAATATGTTTCAGCTCAAAAGGTTGCATGGGCCGTGCAGTAGGGCACATAGCCACATAGGACACGTATGCCTCGAGTGGTCTAGGGTAGCTACAGTCCAGCATGTGTAAGGGCACATAGGCTTCTCGACTGGAGGCCCTTTGATGTACATGATCACACGATGTGGTTTGCATGTGTCTAGAAATGGCTTCGAAGCCACCATTTATAAGCCAAAGAATTCCCTTAACCTCCATTTTAATAATTTTGTACAAAATTACACAAAATTCATCAAAATAACACACATGCTTAAGAATTTTCATAATATTTAAGCTTAAAAAATAATTGATTTGTGAGCATTACTCACTTATCGCCTATACACTATGTGTGGTGCATTTTGCAGCAAGGAAGGATTCCCTTTACAGTCCAATGCTTGTTCACTAAGTTTCCATATTTTGGACTTTCAATTCTTTAGATGAATATGATAATTCAAAATTAGAAACTTAAATTTAGAAACAAATTAGATTGGGTAATAAGCAGAATTTTCTTTCTCCTTCTTCCCTCATTGGCACCACACATACATGTATGGTATTTGTGTATGGCGCCTAGATAAGGAAGGAAAGAAAATATCTTTTATTTTAACTAAATATTTGATATTAAAATTTAAATAAAGGAAGTTTTCAAAATAAATTGGGCCTCTTATTCTCTATAAAAAGAGGACTCTATTCATTTAACACTAATTAAGAGTCTTGATTAGGCTGCTAAAATTTTGCTAAAGAGTCTAGGTGTATAGAGAGAGAAGAGCGAAGAAGAAGATTTCTCCATCTTGAGACCTGCTTTGGTCATGTGTTAATATTAACAGAAAAGAAAAGTAAGAAGAGTGATATTTAGAGAAGCCTAATTCCCTTCAATACCCACTTGTTTGTCCATTCAGTACTAAGGACTAGGCAAAGAAGGTTTTGGTCTCACATAGAGAATAGCCATCTTCAGTAGAAGAATTCTGAACGTCTCACTTTAACTAGTAAGCATAAGTTATATATATATATATATATATATATATATATTAAGCGCTAAATTAATATAATCTATAGCATGCTCTACTAAAGTTTTATGAAAATTTTTATTATATACGTTCTGCACCTTTGCTACATTTTTGCATATTTTTGCTAAAATCATTTTAGAAAACCAATAATTGGCAACAAGAGCTGGCTATACAATATATTAATTTAAGCATTGATTATGAGATAATCAATTTTAAATACTTGTATGTTCTCTATATTGTACATATGTGATAGGTAGGCACTTTGCATTAATATGTATGTTCATAAATATTATTCATTTGATGAATAGTGAATATATAGACTGTAGATTTGGTCATCAATTATATGGTTCTAAAGATCTCTTTGATAATGGTTGATTTTTATATATATTAGTATTAATGTTCGCCTGTGATTAAGGATTAAGATTTTCTATAATTTATTTTTTACACAATTAAATATTACAAATATAAAAAACTAGAAGATTATTAGAGATCTAAAACCAAGGACCTGGAGGATCAAAACCGTTGACCATTCTCGACAGTATACAAAATTGACAAACAAAAGAAAAACAAAGCATTTTGTTCCAACGTCGGGCGCTGTAGTGCTGGCCAAGGATTTGGACTGGGCAACGCAGCCTTGATCGTGAATGCCATGGCCTTGCACAACCTAAGGGCTAGATGACACGACCTTGGCCATGGGTGATGTGGTCTCAAGCTCTTATCCGTGCCCAAAACCATAAAGTAGGATTTTGAGCGCATTTTTCTACCTTTTTTTACATTTATTTCAATTTTACCCAAGAAGGCATATGAGCACTATTTGAAGAGGATTATATGAAAATCCATGGAGATTTTGAAGATTAAATAGATTAGAAATTTATTTAATTTTTATTATTTCAATTGAGTTATAATATAAATATCCGAGGACAATCAAATCCATCTCAATTGCCGAATTGAATTTTTTATTTTATGATGATAATTTATTGTATGTTCATGCATATAACATGTTATATTAGTCCAAGTGTGACTATTCATACATTTATAACATGCCATATATACATGCGCATTTATTTATTGCATTAAAATTGCTTTAATTATAAATATAGAATACGCATTGTAAATTGATTTTAATGAGATTGAATTGATTAACAATTGCAAATTTGATTTGTAAAATATTATTATATGATATTGAATTTAAGAGTTAAATTCAAAATTTCATATGTCTAGAAATATAACATATTTATATTACTAAAAATGTAAATCATGAGATAATTTAAAAAAGAAAAAATAAATTTGAAAAATATTGAGTGGGAGACGATAATACGACCCACTAGTCTCCATCGTTAGCATGACACTATAGGTTTTAAATGGCACCTTGAGACAACATTGATTTCATCCTCCCTACAGAGTGTGTCCATTTGGGTCAATACAACTTTGTTCTTCCTAGAATTAGGATTTCTGAATGTATCTCTAATTTGACCTATTTTACAGCGACACTTTAGAGTTAACTTTTTGGAATCCAAAACTATGAGTTACACTCATAAAGATTAATTAAATATTAATTGCATCTTGAACAAAATAACGGTAGTTAACAAATTTTGAAAATATGAGATATTTGAATAATTAGTTTAGAATGTCTCAGATTGATTTACAAATGATGTGACTTGCCTTATAGTGACACATTGTTCGTGATAAATTGAATTATTGTACTAAACATATTTTTATGTATTTTTTATGTGCACCATGCATCATATTTTTGTTGGTAGAAAGCTAACCAAAAGACCATATGCAACTTATTAGCTAGCATGTTTGAAGTACTTCACAAGAAGGATGAGAATATGAAGACTACTTATGAGATAATGTAGTCATTGAATGGCATGCTTGACCAACCTAATGAAAATACTCATCTTGATGTCATGAAGTTGTTCATGAACAACTTCATGAAAGCCAATACTCTTGTTCGCACCCATGTGCTTAACATGATAAATCATGTTCATGAGGCTAAGCTTAATGGAGCTACAATAGATGAGGAAACATAGGAGGGAATGATCTTAGAGAGTCTAAGTCCCTCCTTCCAGTAGTTCAAGACTAAATACGTTATGAATAACATGTATATAGGGCTCACTCAATCGTTGAACAAGCTCTAAAAATATAAATTTGTTCGTTATGCTAAACATGGCATAGCAAATGTAGCAGAAGCCAGTTCTTTCAAGAGCAATAATAGTAAGAACTAAAATGCTAGGAAGAAAAAGACTAAGAAGAACAAAAAGAAGTCTAAAAAGGTTGAAAAGGCCAAAGTGACTAACTCCAAGATAAAGGCCAAGAGAAAGTGTTTCCATTATGATAAGCTAAGCTATTAGAAGAGAAACTGTAAGAAGTATCTTGACGAATTGAAGAAGAAGAAAAACCAAGCTAAATATGATTTACTAGTTTTGGAAACATGTGTTGTAAAGAATGAGTTCTTAACCTAGTTAGTTGACTTGGAAAGAATTTACCATGTTTGTTCTTCTTTGTAAAGTCTTAGTTCTTTAGGTGAGCTTGTCGATGGGGAGTACACGATGTCATGGGAGAAGTTAGACTTCAATTTAGGAATAATTATTTAGTTTTGAACAATGTTTATTTTATTATGAGATTTTGAAGAAATTTAATTTTTGTTTCTAGATTAAATGAACAACTATTTAAAGTTTCTTCTAACAATGAAAGTATTTCTATTTCAAAGAAAGGATTAAATATATATTCTAGAAAACTAATGATGGTTTGTATTTTCTTAGACCTAGTCCCAAACTACTACTTAATACTAAATTGTTTAAAGTTGTTGAAACTAAAAATAAAAGGCAAAAGATTTCTCATGACAAGAACACGTATCTATGACATCTTTGACTTGTACATATTAACCTAAATAGGATTGAGAGACTTGTGTAGAATGGTCCATTAAGAGAACTAAAAGTTAGTGAACTTCTAGTCTAGGAATCTTGTTTGGAAGATAAAATGACCAAGAAACCTTTATCAATGAAAGGTGCAAGAGCCAAAGAACATTTTGATACCATGTATGTGGACTTTTATATGTCCAAGCAAGATGTGGTTATGAATATTTTATCACATTTATTGAGGATGATTCTAGATATGGTCATTTTTACTTTATGCAAAGAAAATCCATGAGGTTTGGAAAGTTCAAGGAATTTTGAGCAGAAGCTGAGAAACAGTTAGGCAAGCAAATAAAGGTACTCTGATTGGATCAAGATGGTGAATATCTAGACATGGAATTCATAGACCATTTAATAGAAAGCAAAATAGTTTTACAACTAATCGCACTTGGAATGCCATAACAAAATGGTGTTGCCGAAAAGGAAAAACGAACTCTACTTAACATGATGAGATCAATGTTGAATTATTCTTCACTACTTTCATCATTCTAGGGATACACCTTAGGAACTAAAAATTACATTCTAAAGCTGGTTCTATCTAAGTCTATATCTAAGATGCCTCTAGAGTTGGGGAATGGCCAAAAATCTAGTTTGAGGCATATCCGCATATGGATGTGTCTGTCACATGAGTTGAAGGCTAAGATTGGGAAGTTGGAACCTTGTTTTATAGTATGCATCTTTGTAAGTTATCCTCAAGATATAGTAGGAGATTTGTTTTATAGTCCTAAAAATAAGAAGGTGTTCATATTGATAAACGCCACTTTTCTTGAGCACGACTATATGACAAACTTCAACCCTAGGAGCGAAGTGGTTCTAAAAGAATTATTTGTTGATCAAATCGACCCATAGCCAATAAGAGTAGTCAAATTGTAAATCAAAAAGGACATATCTTCAGGTCAAGTCAGTACTTCATCATAGTGGGAGGAAAATTAGATTACCTGCTTGCTTTCATAAAAAAGCACAACTAGTCACCATAAGTGACAAAGAGGAAGATCCATTGACTTTTAAGTAGATAATGGAAGATTTTGACAAAGAGAAAAGTCTAGAAGCCATGAAACTCGAAAGATGGAATCCATGTACTCCAACTCAGTTTAGGAACTTGTTGATCCTCTCGAAGGGGTAAAACCCATTGAGTGTAAATAGATCTACAAGAGAAAGAAAATAGTGGATGGAAAAAATGAAGACTTTCAAGGCAAGGCTAGTAGCCAAAGGTCACACCCAAAGGAGAAAGTAGACTATGAAGAGACTTTCTTCCTAGTTACTATGCTAAAGTTTATTTGGACCTCTTGTCTATTGCTATATTTTGATTATGAAACTTAGCACTGTATGTTAAGACGATGTTTCAGAATGACTATCTTGAAGAAAGCATCTATATCGTCTAACCAAAAGGTGTCATAGCTGAAGGTTAAGAGCAAAAAATCTGCAAACTGATTTGATTTCGCTAATAATTTTGTTTGAATAAATCAATTCATTTTAAATAATCATATGTGTTATATCTTAATCTTCAAATGGATTATTCGGTCCATGTTCTTGACTTTGTCTTTTGATATACCAAAGGGTGACCTCCTAAATTAAATGAAAGAATGCATGCGAGTAGATTGGAGACCTGACCCTTGAATGACATAGACTCATGATTTGTATATATGAAATCTATAGGTTTGTGGTAGAATTAGTGATATCCTCTTATAGGCATTATCTAGGAATTGAAAAACTGAAGTACTAAACTATTTGAATACATTTGTATAACTAAATGATTTATATTGGGAAGTATTTCAATGGTGAGATTATAGGACATAAGATAAATGTAATCGAAAAGGTAAAATGCAGTCTATCCTTATATCGATTATGGATATCCTATGAGAATGTTCCACATCATGATAAGTCATCGAAGAAAAACTTATTGGAGTTTCAGAATCCTGCATATAGTTCAAGAATACAACTTTAAGCTTTTAGTAGAGTAGTTATAGAGTTGATAATTATGAAATGAACATGTTGTGGATGTGTTTAATAATTATAGAATTGATCTATTATATCCTTTGGATCCCCTTTGCTAGCTCATATATTTTCTTGTAACGATACGGGGTGTTTTCCTACAAATTGATAAGTTATGTTAATTCTATGATAGGTTCATATTCATTTGAATGGATCATAATAATTCATGTTAGTTTATTCATTGACTTAATTTTGTAAATTAATTCAAGATAAACGTATTGAATTATTTGTACCTATTTTATTTGACATGGGTTTATCGGCATATGACTGTTTTAATTAGAGAACTTCTGCATTGGGTTAAATGAATTAAAATTAAGGCTTTATGCAAGATTCTTGATCAAATAAAATAAGTGATTATTCAATCATGTCAAATCTAGACTGTCGATGAACTGGGCTAGTAGACTAGAGTGATAAAAGAGGTGACACCAAGTCAACATCGACTAGCCAATTCACCGATATATGTAGAGTTTGGTCGACCAACCCTGCCACATCAGCGAAAACATTTTAAACGTTTTGCTAGGGGATTTTGACCTAGTGATGTGTTTTGAAAACCCTATCTAAGTATAAAAAATGCCCTATTGGCTACTATAAATAGGAGACATGTTCCTATTATTAATTAGATCACTTGGAAAATTTAGAGAGAGAAACTTTAAAACGCTTATGGGCCCCATTTGCTTTTGTTTTTAGAATTTTTGGAAATGTTTTTGCACGTTTTTTAAACCAAAAATTTTAAAAACGCTCTCAACACAATTCCCAAAAAATTCTTATTTTCCAAAATAAAAACATTTTCACCTATTTTGAAAACAATACAAACGGCCTCTATAGGATTATTATTCAATATCAAGAACAATAATTCTTGGTGTTCACTTGTGGTTCGAAAAAGATGTTACCAAAGAAGAGAATCGAATGATGTGTGCCACTAATATTTCAATCAAGGAAAAGAGAATAATAAACAAGATCAGTTGGTTAAGGCTCTTTCAAATGCAACTCTTATGTAACAATTCTATCAAACAATTTCATGCCAAAATTGCTATCATTGATTAACCAAGCTATAAAGATCTTTGATTAATTTATCATACATAGCATGTCTAACTTGGTTTTAGAAAAGTTTTGCTTAAAAGTTTTTAAAAATTCTACTCTACACTCGTTTTCCAATGGTGTCAATAAGTATATAAGAGATAAGAAAGAGGTCTTCTTAAATTTTTACATTGATGACATCTAATAACTCTATAAAAATATAGTTATTACACCTCCTTTATGTAGTTAAAATGGCACTGTGCTTTAGATTTTATTTTATTTTTAGTTACCTTAAGCTATTTTACTTAATTTTATTTTATTTTGCTATTTCTAGTTTTATTTGTTTATTTTAATTAATTTTAGAGTACATTTGAAATATATTTTCATTTAGTTTTCCCTCTAAATATTTTATTTCTACTTATTTATGTAGGTGAACTTGAGAGTGGAAAGCTATTGGGAGTGAAAAGAAGACAAAAAAAGGCAAAGGGAAGAGGTTAGATGCCAAAAAGGAGCAAAGATTTGAGAAAGGTGAGCTACGTTCTTGGGATCTAGCTTATCCAAGATCGTAAGAAAAAGCTATTAGTATTATCTTAGGCTACATACATAGACAAGGTGCTTGTCAAGTACGAGGTGCAAAACTCTAAGAGAGGGAATTTACCTTTAAAGGCATAGTATTCATCTCTCTAAAGAGTAGTATCCAAAGGCTCCTTAGGAGGAGAAGGACATGAGACGTTTCCCTCACACATTGATAGTGAAGCCTGATGTGTGCTATACAGTGTCGTAAGCCTAACATCTACTATGCAATAGGGATAGTCAGTAAGTTTCAGTCAAATCTAGGATTTGATTGTCGGATGACTATGAAGTGCATTCTCAAGTATCTTAAGAGAACGAAAAACTATATGCTTATGCATTTCGATAGAGATATGTCTCTCAACGGATACAAAGATTCCAATTTCCAATCAAATAAGAACAATCAAAAGTCGATCTTAAGTTCCTCTATACTCTTGGTAAGCCATTATCTAGAGGAATGTGAAACAAAAGTATGTTTCTAACTCAACAATGGCAGTTGAATATGTGGCTGTTTGTGAAGCATCCATGGAAACAGTCTGACTCTGAAAGTTCTTAACTAATTTGGAAGTTGTTCTAGATATAAATAAGCTGATTAAATTATACTATGACAATAGTGGAGCAATCACCAATATTAAAGAACCTAAAAACCACAAGAGCATGAAGCAAATAGAAAGAAGGTATCATATGTTCAAGAAGATAGAAGAAAGAGGTGAAATGGGTGATGAAGATTGTGTTAGAAGACAACCTAGCAAATCCGTTCACAAAGACCTTGCTTATCAAAGTTTTTGAGAAACATCTAGAGGTTATGGATTAAAAGACATGTCTCATCTGCTTTAGAAAAAGTGGGAGATTGTTAGGATAAATGCCTTTAAATAGGGCTGACAATTCTATGTTCATTTATCGTGTTAGAGCCAACATGATTAGTATGAACACGAATATGACACGATTAGTAAAGGTGCCAGGAACCTACACATGAATACGAAATGTGTTTGACACAAGTAACATGATATGTTACACAAACCCGTTTATTAAATAGGCCGTGGTAGGTTAACACAACAAAAATATGTGTATGACAATTACAACCCAATAATTAGAAAATTTTAAATTTTTATTTAGAATTCAAAAAGGAATATTAATTGACTACTAGTTATAAAATTAGAGAAATCAAACAAGCATGTAATAACAAGGACATAAATTCTCCAAAAGTAAATAATTAAAAAAACACAAAATATCTGAATACAAAGCATATAGATGATACTAGTAGGTATACTACATTTTAAACATGTTAAATGTGCTGGCACGAATCTAGCTTATTTATTTTTGTGTTATTTATGCAATCCACTTATGACCCAAATAATAAACTTGTGGTCCAAACTTGTTTATATCTTATCATGCTCGTATCGTCTCGTCAGGCCCTGCTTGTTATTAGCCCTACCCTTAAAGCATGTGATGTTTAGTAATGGACATATTTATAAATAAATAAATGAATAAAATGAATTTTACATTATATTTTTGTGCATGTATTTTGAATACTTTATGAATAACATTAAAATTTTATAATTATCTATGTGACTTTAAATATTTTTTATAAGTGCTATATACAAGAGGATAATATTCAAAGATAATAATTAAAATGATCAATAATATACAATTAATTATTGAGCTAAATTATAGAATCTTTGATTTGCTGGCTCTACCTTAAAGCATGTAATGTTTTGTAAATGACATATTCATAAATAAATAGAATGAATTTTACCTTATATTTATGTGCATATATTTTGAATACTTTATGAATAATATTAAAATTTCATAATTATCTATGTGACTTTACAAGAGGATAATATAAAAAATGATAATTAAAATTGTCAGTGTATATAATTAATCATTCAATTAAAATATAAAATCTATGATTAAGCGTTGCTAATGCATGATATTTTCATTAAGAATAGAATGATCTTATTCGAGCCCTTTAACATGTATTGAGTCATTAAACATGTGCACTATACATAATGAGATTATGTAGAATTAGGACATAATGTATATAAATAACTTATAATTTTTGTTAAATATAGCAAGTTCTAATCACATTGACGATAATCATATATAAGATGATCTTAATCCTGAGTTATTAGCAGACTCATATTTATGGAATAGTCTTTTGATTTACTCATTACAGATTTGAGAATCTAATCCTATCCCTAGTATTTTGGAGGTATAATGAAGTAAATAGTTGTTAGATATAGTGCCCTAAGGAGTAAAATGTTGTAATAAATTGTTAGAGACATTTTATCAATAAAGAGTTTATTTATTATTCATATACCAAATGTTGTCCTCTTTATTTTCATTTATGTTGATTGTATGATAAGCAAATAAAAGTCTTGATTGTATGATAAGCAAATAAAAGTCTAAGACTGTCTATTAAAACCTTTAAGAATCATGCATATAATGGACAGATTACGCGAAAGACATGAATTTTAAATGTGATGGTCTAAATTATAAGATCTACAATCAAGGGAATAAAGTTGGGTGCTTTATTTATGCTAAGATTGTTATGTTGTCTACATCCCTAAGAGTAGATGGCTTGTCTTAGTCATCGGAGTGGAACTCCGCCAGTAAAAACATTGGTGCATTGTATAGGTGACGATGTGTTGAATTGGGAGAAAAAGTTGAATTGATTTGATTTATAATTTTGTTTGTTCGAATCAATTTAGTTTATACAATCATATGTATTGTGTCTTAATCCTGAAATGACTAATGGGTCTATTATCTTGACTTATGTCTGTTGATGTACCAAAGGGTTATATCTTGACTTAATAATGGTACGCATACTAATACGTTGGAGACATAACTCTTGATTAATATAGACTCGTTATTCATAGATATGGAATCCATAGCTCTTTTTATAGAGTTAATGATATTCTTTTATATGCATTTTCTTGTAATTGAAAGACTAGAGTGTTCAACCATTTGGATACATAAGCATAACTGAATAGTATATTATCTAAGGATAGTAAGTATTCCAATGGGGTGATAATGGAATGTAAGATAAAAATAATCAAAAAGGTAAAATAAAATTTATCCTTAAGTCGATTATGAATATCCTATAGGGATGTGACACATTATGATATATCATAGACGATTAGCTTATTGAAACTTTGTAATTTTATATAGCATAAGAGTGTAGCTCTAAGCTTTTAATGGAGTAACGTTAGAGTTGATAATTATAAAATATATACTTAGGATATTGTATTTTATAATTATAAGAGCTTAATCTATATAGGCCTATTAGGTTCCTTTTGCTAGCGCATAATAAATCCTATAACAATATGGTGTGTTTTTCCTACATATTGGTGACTTATGTTGAATTATTAGATTGACTAAAATTCAATTTAATTGGATTTAATAATTCATGTTAGTTTATCGGTTGAATTAATTTTGTGAATTAATTCAAGATATACATGTTGAATTATTTAGATAATATTTTATTTATATGGGTCTATTTGTATATGAGTATTTTAATCAAATAACTTTTCTATTGAGTTATTTGAATTAAAATTGAGGCTTTATAAAGGATACCTGGGTCAAATAAGAGAGGATTTATTCAGTCAGTCGATTGCCATACACTAGGTGCAATCGACCACTGCAATTAGAGTCAAATTCTGCTTCATGTGTTTTTACTCTAAAACTAATCTAAACTTGAATTTTGAGGCCTAATATGATAATGATTAACCCCTAGGTCCAACTACTATAAATAGGGGGTGAGTTTTCTTTGTTATTCAGATTACTTGAGAAGAAAAGAGTGAGTACTCAAGTATGAGAAACTCTAAAACACCCAAAGAGCTATTGCTCAACATCAAGCACCTTAGCTCTTGGTTTTCTTTTGTGGTTGGAAGAAGAGTCACCAGAGGAAAAGCTGTACAATATGCAACCACTCGCACTCCGTTTGTGGATAGAGAATAGCAAAGAAGATGAGTTGGCTGAGGCTATTTTAGGACGTTCTTTTCTTCACAAATTACTGCTGCTTTTTGGTTTACAAAAAAGGTTAGCTAGATCTATCATTAATTTTTGTATTTAGCATGTCAAACTTGTATTTTGGAAAATGCTCTAATTTAAAATTTTTAAAATTCTACTACTTACTTATTTTCCAACAATTGGTATTAGAGTTTGGTTTTTATGTTAATTTTAGGGTTTGTGATCATGCTATGCACATAGATTATATAATCTTATTCTTTCATATGCTTGAATCTAATTTTTTAGAGAGTTGGCACTCTAGGGTTTCTATATAATTAAATGTTGTTATGAGATTTTGTGGCGAATATTTATTAATTAATTATGGTTGATTATATTTTATTTAATTATTTATTAATTAATTAATTTGTGCCAATTATGATTCCTTAAAGGTTAGAATGTGTATTTAAGTTTTTTATGTAATTAGATGGCAGTCTATCATAACCGTTTAGGATTTATTATTTTAATTTTAAATTTGTAAAATTTTGTAATTAAATCATCATTTCAAGTAAAGACCAATATAGAAAATGGAGATGATAGAAGTTCAATTTTTTTTTGTTTATAAATTTTTTTATGTTTTTGAATTGTTGAAAATAAAATTGAAAAACTACTTTAAAAGCTATTTTCTGAAAAAATGCTAATTCAGCTCGGTTGGCAGGCTGAACCCTTTGGGTCGGCAAGCCAATGGTCATAGACTGGTAGACCAAAATTCTAGTTTGGTAGGCCGGTATTGGGGCAAAACGTTTTTCAAACAAGGTACATTTTTCAGTGGAGTTTTTTTATTATGTTTTTGAGATAATTTTAAGAAACATGAAATTTTATGATGACTAGAAAAGTAAACCTTTTGATCTATCAGGGATTAAAGAATAGAAGATAGATGTCACATGAAGAAGGATACAACGTGAAGATATAAGACGAAGAATCGATAATATGTTTCAATTGATCTTTTGTAATAGTTATTTTCTTTTCTCTAAGATGGAACCATGATATTATGGCTATCTATTTATTATTTTGCTTGTGGATTTGCATGTTGCTTTACTTGTTTGCATTATAATATGATTTGCTATATATGTTGATAACATAGAATGTAGAATAGGGAGTGCCGCTCGTTAAAAATTGTTTATGCATGTTAACATAAAACCTTGACTTTAAAAATATTGAGTGGAAGAAGGTTTTCAAAAAGAGGACTTACGGCCTCCATCGTTGGCCCATAAGTAGCACATGATGGTTCTAACCCCTAGGTCGAAATTAATGGCCAAAGAAAACGATTATTATTAATATGTGCTAGATTATACGGCCCTTGGATGGTATATATTAATCGGAAGGGATCCATGTTCCTAATTGAATTTGGCAAGTCTGCCCTAGGTGGCTTGTTGGATTTTAAGTTGGGAATTGTCATTGTAAAGTTGTGATTTTTTCAAGGTTTTAACACATAAACACAATTATATGTTTACTTGTTTGTATTATCTTACGAAACTATTGCGGAATGTTTGCTTATGTTTAGCATATGTATCTTTATTATAGATTAAAATGTCTAAAAATGCTTTATCATCGATAATTGATTAGAACACATTAACTAGTGAGAATTGCAATGATTAGAAAAAGAACCTGAATATCATCCTTTCCTTTGAGAAACTAAAATTTGTGCCAACAACACCTATCCTCTCGAACCTATTGGGGAGAGCGAATCCAAGTGTGATCATTGGAAAGATGCTAATGATCAGGTCTGCTGTTATGTTATGGCTAATATAAATAATGTGCTACAGACTCAACATGAAGATTATGAGACTGCTAAGCAAATCTTGGATATTCTTGAAGACATGTTTAGAGGCGAAGCCCTAACAAGACGGTAAGGGGCTCTTGGAAACTCTTAAACTGCAAACAAAGACCAGGGACTCCTATGAAGGAGCATATGATATTGGTCATAGGTTACTTCGTTGAGGCTCAAGCCCATGTTTAAAGGTGAAGCCTTAACAAGATGGTAAGGGACTCTTTGGAAATTCTTAAACTATAAACAAAGACTAGGGACTCCTATGAAGGAGCATATGATGTTAGTCATGGGTTACTTCGCTAAGGCTCAAGCCCATAGAGTTGACAATGATGCTAAGTCACAAATGACTATGATCTTTGAGACTTTATCTAAGGAGTTTATCCTGTTTAGAGCTTTATATAATTTGAGTAATAAACTAGATGTGACCTTGACTAAGCTCATGAAGTAGTTACAAGAGTTCAAAAATTTAATCAAGGAAACTCCTATTGATGATAAAGTTAACTTGGCGGCTATGTCTGATTCCAATCATAACCTAGGGAATGCAAAGAAGCAGAGGGTTAAGAATAGGAAGTCTTTTGTCTTAGCAAAAGGCAAGGATGAGAAGAAGAAAAAGAAGAACCCAAAGAAGCTCAAGTGCTTTTTCTGTGGGACAATTAGGCACACTAAGAAGAATTACAAGGACTTCATTTTACAAGGTGCAAACTTTTGGTTATCAAAACTTGTTTAGTTAAGGAATCAAGTGATACAGGGGTCATAGATTTTAGAGCAACTAATCATGTTTGTGTTTCTTTATAGGGGTTCATGGAATGAGAAGTCTACAGCATGAGGACTTCACGATGGATGATGGATCCTTGGTGTTGGTTGAAGCAGTGGGAGACATCCTTCTTTACTTTGATAATTATAGGATTTTAGTTTTAATATCTGTAGCTTATTTATATAAAGACTCTTATTTAGTATCTTTTAATAATAAACTGATGATTTGTAAAAACAAATCTTTTATCCGTGATAGATGGATAATCTCTATTTTATCAAGCCTAAGATGGATTTAATAGTAACTCTAAAATACTTAAAACATCTTACTCTAACAATACTTATCTATGGTATTTGTGATTAGGTCACATTAGCGTGAATAGGATTCAAAGGTTAGTAAGGGATAAACCTTTAAATCACTTAGAGGTGGAATCTATACCATAATGTGAATCTTGTTTGAAGGGAAAAATAACTAAAAGACCATTTAAGTTTAAAGGCAATAAGGACGAAGGGTTTTAGAACTTGAGCATAGTAATGTTTGTGGTTCCATAAACATCAAGGCATGTGGAGGTATGAGTATTTCGTCACTTTTATTGATGATTACTTAAGATATGGGTATATCTACATAATGCATCATAAGAGCAAAGCTTTTGATAAGTTCAAGGAGTTTTGAGTTGAGGCGGAAAAGCAATTAGGTAAACCCATAAAGGCATTTCGATCTGATTGAGGTATGGAATACCTCACCGATGAGTTCTTAGGACACTTATTAGAGAATATAATTTTATCCCATTTAATTACGCTGGGTATTCTGCAATAGAATGGCGTAGTAGGGAATATTAATATTAAAAGACGAAATCCATTCATTCTCTAATGAAAAGTAGATAAATAATTCTCTTGAGCATTAATTCGGATCTTGAATAATATAAGGGCGCAATTTGTGATTAAGTTCATGAATTTATTATTCATTAGAGAATCAATGGCATTTAAAGATAAAAAAGTAATTAGAGAGGTTAACAAATTTTGCCTATTTCCAATTATGAATTATTTATTAAAAATCGATTTATATGTAATGATTATTTCAAATAGATGGTTCTAAAGTATGAGTAATTATATCTGTAATTTTAAAAGTATAATTTTAAGCTTTTAGTAGAGTAACATTGGAATTAAAATAAGAGTAATACATTAATCAAAAGTTTAATTAATATGTTGGTTTTATTAGAGTTTGAATTATAGGCCCGTTAGTCCTTCGCCATCCTTGTAAACATTGTTTGCACAAGTGAAACTACTGGTTTCATTAATAAATTTAGAATTATGGAATTCTAAATTAAATATCACTTAAAATAAATTAATTATAAAGTAATTTATAATTTTTAAATAATGAGATTATTTAATAAATAATAATTAATTTTTGAAGCGACCTACTATGTGTGGTGCATTCTACAACATAAAAGGGTTTCCTGTGCAATCCCAAGCTTGTTCACCAAGTTTCTATGCCTAGGACTTTCTATTTTTTGGATGAATGTAATTTAATTCAAAATTGAAAACTTAAATTTGGAAATAAATCAGACTGGGTAACAAGTAGAATTTTCTCTCTCCTTATCCCTTCATTGGCGCTACACACATATATGGTGTCTGTATGTGATGCCTATTACAGGTAAAGAAAGGGAGAAAATCTCTTTTATTTTAATTAAATATTTGATATTTAAAATTTAAATAAAGGAAGATTTAAGAATTAATTAGATCACTTATTCTTTTAAAATGGAGACATCCTCTGTTCATTCGACGCACAATTAAGAGTCTTAATTAGAGTGCTAAAATTCTGCTAGAGAATCTAGCCATATAAAGAAAGAAAAAAAAAAAAGAAGAGTTCTTTCATCCCAAGACTTACATTGTTCATGTGTTGAGATTAGCAAGTGAGAAGAGTAAGCCTCAAAAAAACTTAATTCCCTCCAAAGCCTACAAGTTTGTCCATTCAGTGTCAAACACTAGGAGAGAAAGGCTTTGGTCTGACATAGAAAATAGTAGTAACCGGTAGAAGATTTTTGAATGTCTTACTTTAATCGGTAAGCATAAGTTATATATAAATATAAATTAATTAAGCGTTAAATTAAAATCATCGATATTATGCTTTACAAAAGTTTTATAAAAATTTTATTATATATCTTCCGCACCTTTAACATGATTTCGCATATTTTCACTAAAATTGTTTTAGATTACCATTAGATTTTATTATCATTATTAAGCCAAGTCAGCTAAAATAGGGGGAGCAACGTAAAGACTTACAACATCAGTCCCAATAAAATTTCTAAAGGAGCGGAGACTAGAGCAAGCTAGTGAATAAGCTACCCTATTCCCTTCCCTAACGATGAACAAACACTTCAATCTAGGAATAATATGTAAGAGATTGATCATATCGACAATTAAGACCCCTTTATTAGCAAGTGAAGAGCCATTATGGATAGCTTAAACCACCCTTTGAGCAACAACTTCGACAATCAAAATAAAGAAACCAATCTAATTAGCGAGCAACAATCCTTTATTTGAAGCCATACACTCAGTGACAATGGGAGAACAGCTCCCCATTATCCTTTTAGCTAAATAAGCAACCATTATGCTCATATTATTCCAAATGATTGCTCCAACTCTAATGTAATTTAAACCCTCATGAACCTAAGCATTCTGTTAAGCTTTACTGCATGTAGAGGATAAGATTCCCACTTAATGTTACATTGCACATCTGACTCTGTCGATTTGGGATTATGCACCCAACCGTTTCAATAATCAACAATGAAAAGTCCATGCATCTTCAGGACCTTTGAGACCAAATGGGTTCGATTATTATGAGCCAAATAATTATGGGAAGGTCAAATTGCCTAAGCAATAAGACATAAAATTTCCAAGCTGCTCAGGCCATGAGCTTTAAGTACCACCATGCCACCACCTTCACTGATAACTAGGAGAAATGTTAAGGTCATTCTCTTTAGATTCAAATTGTTGGAATAAGAAACTTAAAATTCTGAAACTGCTAAGAATGGTGAGGGATTTTGGTGAAATTTTTAAGTATTTTAGTAACACTCTTGTGAGATTCAAAGAGACTAAAGCCGTGATGGAGGAGGGACCAAACCTTCCATAGTGGAGGTCAGCAACTTTTTTGGAAATTTTTCCGAGTTTGAAGAGCAAAAACTTGGATGAGAAAAAGATGATTTTCTAGAGTTTCTAAGAATGAAAATGGCATGGAATATATGGGTATAAGTTCCTCTGATTGGGTTGTGCTGAATGAGGACGATTAGTGATATTTATAGTGGAGGTAGGAGGCTTGTTCTGAAATTGGTTCCTCTGTGCTCTGACACTACATGCTACATTTTATTTCCCTCTAGAGCAAGTGGCATAAGGCATTTTCGGAGGTTGATTTTGAGATTGGCCTAAAATGGTATACATTCATGGCTATTTTGAAACTTAAACTCTTCTCTAGGCCTGATTCTTCTAAGGGAGTTTGAGCGACTTTAACCCTCTATTTTCAAAGGTCTGACGAGCATGCTCCTTTCTTTGGCGTAGGGTTTTTCTATTTTTGCCAAATCTGAAATGTTCAACACATTATCAGAGCTCTTAAAATTCAAGCAGGAACTAGTGATGGAGGCCCGTGTTTGGCACCTTTGGCGATGGACTGATGACTTGGATAAAGGTCATCTTGATGTAGGCAAAGCTCCTTGGGAGGTGTGTCTCTGGAGGGCACACTGGTGCTTCGTTGCTAGGTTTTTTTTATTGTTTTTGTTACAAAAAAATTTTTTGGGCTTGGGTTTTGATTCCTTAAGTTATGCTAAGGTAAAATAGAGTTTTGGGGCTATTTCTAAAGGCAAGAGAGAGCCTTTCAAGGTTATTTTCCTCCCTTATCCATTTATTCAAGCTCATCTAACTTTAAAATCCCCTCAAGCGGGATTTAGAACGGAATCGAACCAAAATAACCAAGCTTTACGACAAGAAATTCGATTCATCTTTTAGTTTGCTTGTACAATGCCTTGGTGGGATCTGGGATCGCTTTCTCGCCTTAGAATCTTCGGTGGCGGCTTTCAGGTCAGTGAATTTACGCTTAATTTGTATTTTAGCTTTCAAATTTTGTTTTAGAGTTCGTTTTTTAATAGAATGTCAATAAATACTACCGTGGTCTTTCTTGTCTTGTTTCCATTAGTTACTAATGGGATCCAGCTCGTTAATTCTGTTTTGCCGGGATTTTCTTTTAGCTGTAATTCTGCCTCGACGTACTAAATTTTGTGCTCCAATTTATTTATTTATTTATTTGTGTTCTTGTTTCGAGTGAATGTTCATTAGTGTAATGTATGTTGTAGTACTCCCTTTTGGATAAGGAGTTTGAACTTAAAAATCTTGGTTCAAACCCATTTTACTAAAGTGTTTTTCTTCGTAAAATTTAAATTGCTACAATACAAACAAAACTTTTCCGGTTCAAACTTTTTTGTTACAATTTGCAAGAGTACTCTTTTGGAGTTAGCATCGTTGTGCAAGTGAATATCAGACTTGGAAATGAAATGTTTTCAGTGCCAAAAGTTTTATGGATTAAAACGCCCCCTAATCCTTTACTAACTAGAGCAACAATATATAAGAAAGGACATACAAGAGTTACAGTGGTTCACCATAAATGTGAGAGCTACATCCAATTTAATTTCACTGCAAAGAAGATTACGAGAGAATCACATGCCTCACACCTCTCAAACTCTCTATATATTTCTCTCTATGTCAGGGCGATAATTAGGCTCTACTTGCTCATGAAAATCTGATTTGTACTATCCCTCTAGCCCCATTAAAGTTGGAAATTTAAAAGGGTGTTTCTGAGGTTAAATATAGAATAACTTAAATCACTTTGCTTTTTGATACTTTCTGGTATTAGACTTGTTTGATACATTAGGTGCCTTTTTGTTGTTATCATTCCTTTAGCCCAGCAAGCTGTCTTTAGAATCAGGTCTATATCTTGGAAGCTCAATTGTAACAGTTTCGTTGATCGGGATCTCTGTTTTTGTAAGGCAGTCCTCTAAGGTTTTCACTTTGAAGCTTTTAAATGCGCTTAGTAGCAACTGGTGAAAAGAAAACTAAAAGGAAATAAAAGAAGTGAAAACAATGAAAGGTTTGGATTGTGTTTCAAGTTGAAAGCTAGATACTTGAAGTATAACTGTGATACGTCTTGGTCTGTGTGTTTAGTTGTGCTTCCTTTCTACTACATAAAACCTTTCTTTTTGTACTTATGCACGTACCAAACTCCAAAATGATGTTGTCAGTTTGGCCTTAACTTGTTCATTGAAACTGGGGAAGGAAGGGTAGTGATATGTTTCTATTGTTTTGGTTCACGAGAATTTGACATTATTAATGATGACTTCCATTTAGCATCATCATTAGTTTTCTAAATGGAAGAAAACTGATGTATTTCCATCGTTTTGGTTCATTTGTTTTGTTTTGTTTTGTTTTTGAGAAAGAGAAGTTGAGGATAGATTTTAAAATCATTGGGGCCTCTTCCTCTTTCATGATATTTAATTCCTAAAGGTTTTTTTTGGGGTTATATAGGCTGTGTCAGGCAAGAGGGAGGTGTCATCTGCAATTACTAATGATTGGGTCTCACCAATTGACTCCCCATTGATAGAACACAAGACCGAAGAGGTATCTATTTTTTGCTTCTAAATGTGAGTTTCAAGGAGTGGGGGTTTCTTGTGGTTTATAGAAATTTAGTCTATACTTTTGCGGATCCTTCTGCATAGGAAACACCTTTGATTTCATCAAGTGACCTAGCATCCTTGAGGTCTTTCACTTTCCTAGCTCTTTGTTGGCCCCCTTTTTATGCCTTTCTAATATCTTTTGTCTCGGCTATGGTGCTGTTCTCTAACACATTTATTCCATGCTTTTTTTTTAAGGGTCTTTGTTGTGTCACTATTCTATAATTGCCTCTATAGGAGTGTTTTCACTTCCTTTTACTTTCTTTGTTTAAGATCATCAGAAGAAATGTAGTTGAATTAGATATTGGTGGATTACGTGTTAATTTAGTTGGAAATTGCAATGATGAAATTCGAAGTTTCTGCTTTAGTTTGACGGGAGGACCCTCTAAAGATTATTTAAGTTGCCTTCTTATTCTCGCATTGAGCCAAGCGAAGGTGCAAAAATTAGGCTAACCTTCTGACTTGTCTCCTGATTGCAACGAGGGAAGGTGGTTTGCGTGATTTACTTTGCTGTCACTTGGCCTGGCCCTCATGAGTGTTTTGGAATCTGTACGTCGATGTGGAACCCGTCAGACAGCTACTGTCACAGGGTGCATTAACCAAGTTCGTGTGGCATCGGGGTGATCTGATAATTGGTCTTTAACTTGTACCACTTCCCATTTCACTCTTGGTCTTGGTCTTGTGACGCTTCCATTTTACTCTTGATCTTTATGATCTTGAGAAGATGTACAGGCCCTTATAATTGAAATATTTTATTCACCTAAACCTAGGCACCCGTGGCCTGATCTACTGCATAGTACGCCTTGATGAATTTACAAGTTTTTTAGCCTGGTCATGGATCTTACGGTAGTAGTTGCAGACTCATCGCACATAGTATATCATAACAAGGTGTCAAAGCAAATCATAATTATGCCACACCCGCCTGCAAGAACCTTAGTTTCCATCTCTGTGGATATTTCTAGGTCACAAAACTTAATGTTGTGGTGATAACAAGTAGAATAATACCAAGGTTATCAACTTTAATCCCAACTTTTGTACCAATTCTTGAGTTGTCATTTTTTTTACATGTTTTAAAGATTGTAACACCATTTGATAATAAAGGGTAGTATTTACGAATAAAAAGATGACAACTCGTTTAGTTGGTACAAAAGTTGAGAGTAGAGTTGGTGTGCTAGTATTACTTTAAAAAGTATACGCTAGTTTGAAAAGTGATTGAAGGCCACCTTTTTTCTATAGTATTCATAACTTGTTTGAGAAGCCTTATCTAGGATGCCTTCGGTGAGTGAACTGTGAAACAGAGGGTAATATGGGAATCTAATCTGCTATCATTTGGGAATTTAATGTGATAAATGATGTTATCCGTAACTGTGTTAAGAGCTCTATATTCCTTCCATTTTCTTTATTCACAAAAATTTTCAGCGCTCCACATTTATCTTGCATTTCCTGGGAATTCATTTGTTCTGAAATTGCTCAAAAGTTATTTTGTAAAGAGGAGTTCAGTTGCTCTAAGTCTCTAGTTAAATAAATGGAATTGTGTTACCATGCTCACCTATTCCTTATGTGGTTTGGCTCCGTCGTGTTTGTAAAAATTTGGGGGAAACGCTTGGGGAGAGTTGCAGTCTCTCTTGAATACGGCTTGTTACTAGGCTAGTGTAATTCTTGTTTCATTTGACCTGTCACTTTCATTCATTGAAAAACCATTCCTACTTGAGTCTTGTTGTGAGAATTATGGTTCTTAGCGCGCTATTAATTTGTTATTATAGTATAATATTAATATCATGAGTTGAGTCTGAAAATCTCTGCTATGAGAACCATAACTTCTGTTACTGCTCCACTGTTGTTCTGCATTAAGGTTCATAGTTTTGCGAATTCTCACTCTAATTTTGGATGGCTACTTCTCACATAATATCTTTGTTGGAGATTGAGCTCGTTGAATTGGTTATAATAGGAAGCATTCTCTCTGTGTTTGATATATAACTATTTTTATGGTCAAATACCATGATCTTCAGCCTCCTTATAAGACGAATTGATTTTCTCTTTGACTTAGATGTTTTCCCCCTTCAGCTGCTCATTTAATATGCATATATTTGCGTTGTTTTGTAAATTACTAGGGTGAATATAGAAAGGCTAACAAGAGCTTTTGCTTCAAATGCTACTGTTCATGACAGCAGTATTGCTTTCCACCACATAGACTAATGCCTTAGCACTACTGAGAAATGCTATTCTGTTAATATTTGTGCAGCGGCAGAGTGGAACGCACGAAGTTCAGCTTGGTTCGCATACTGTAAGGTCCCACGGATTTGTAGTTGCAAGGACACACATGCATGATTGGTTAATACTCCTGCTTCTCGTCTTGCTAGAGATCATCTTGTATATTATCCATCCATTTTATCGCTTTGTTGGCAAAGATATGATGACGGATCTAAAATATCCCTTGAAAAGTAACTCGGTGCCTGTTTGGGCTGTTCCTGTAAGTCTTTTGATTTGTATCATAACATTAATGTATCCCTAGATGTGCAGAGTGTTTATTATTTTATATTATTATTGTTGTTGTTATTCTTGTGGTTGTTATGACGACGATGTAGATGTTGATGTCGTGAGCTGTTGATAACTCATTTTCTTTCCCGTCTTTTCTCTCTCGGCGGAAATCAGATGTATGCAGTTCTGTTGCCAGTGGCGATTTTTCTTATTGTCTATTACCAAAGGAGAGATGTCTATGATCTTCATCATGCCATACTAGGTGATGAAATGGATGGCCTGAATTCAATCAATTTGCATCCAACTCAAGTAGGAAATAAATTTTTATAGAATGAAAGAATTGATAATTGGGTGTTTTTGGTTACTGCAGGTCTCTTGTTCTCCGTTCTAGTTACAGGAGCTATCACAGATTCGATAAAAAATGCAGTTGGTAAACCTCGGCCCGACTTTTTCTGGCGGTGTTTTCCTGATGGAAAGGATGTACGGTCTTCTAGATTTATTCGTCTTTGATATCTGTACGATAGCATTGTCATATTATTTTACTAATTTCATGTGTCATGTCATTGACTATGGTATCAAAACTTAATTGCCGTGCAGGTTTATGATCATTTGGAAAATGTTGTATGCCATGGTGAGAGCAGTGTTATAAAGGAAGGACATAAGAGTTTTCCAACTGGGCATACTTCATGTAATTAGCATCACGTATTCTCTTCTGAGGGACCTATGGAAAAGGTTGAACGTGATTGATAAGAAGAAAATGGAACAAAAAATAAAAATGAATCTAGTCAAACAAGAGACAATAGCACTGTGATTAACCGAACATTTTTCTTACAGATGTTATATATCTGCAGGGTCCTTTGCTGGATTGGGCTTTCTGTCTCTGTACTTGTCTGGAAAAATACAGGCCTTTGATCGCGAGGACATGTTGAAAGATTATGCATCGTTTTTCTTCCTTTACTTGTTGCATCTCTTGTGGGGATTTCTAAAGTGGATGACTACTGGCACCATTGGCAAGATGTGTTTGCTGGAGGACTCCTAGGTCTGTGTCATGATAAATTATTTTTTAGTTTAGAAACTTTGCAAAACCTTTTTTTGTTGCTTTAAATTCACTATTCTTAACCCTTTTTTTTCTTTTTTGACAAGGTTTACGGTGGCTGCATTTTGCTGTTTGCAGTTCTTCCCGCCCCCATATCATGAGGAAGGTAAAAGAGCAAACCGCAAAGCAATTTTGTTTAGCCAGTTTGTTTTTTTTCTGAAACCATTTCCCAAAGTGATTTTTTGAGATCCAATTTTGGGAGGGTGGTATTATAGCAGTTTGTGAATTACAGTCTCTAAGATGATGTCTCTAAGAGAATCACCACACATCGATGATTAATGAAGATACAACCTAATTCCAATTGGCTAAGATCTTTAGACTGTTTTGTTTATAGGTTCTGGCAACTCTTTTTAAAATGTATTCTTCTGAAAATTTTTTGAGATAACTTGCAAAGGTACATCCATGCTTAATAAAGATTGATTATCATGCAAATGCCACTTCACACTCTCGTTTTGGGACTGGCTTTTTGAGGAAGGCATCTACGGGAGTTTATGCTCATTTAGGCTCTTCTGCATTCGTATGTGTAGGTTGGGGACCATATGCTTATTTTCGGGTGCTGGAGGAGTCACATTCAGGTGCACGAGCAACTGGTATGGTTTATATGCATACTGTGCAGGCCACAAATTCCGAGGCTGTGAACCAAGAAGATGAAAATAGCAGCAATGGATTCATGGGCTTGCATTTAGCAAACAATCCATCTGCTTTGACATTAGAAGAATTGGAATCTGGGAGGAGATAACTCGTATGTACATTCCGTGCTTTCCATGACATCAAATTACGAGTTAAAATTTGTTCAGCATACATATAGGCGTGTATGCTCTATTCCTTGGTTAAACATTTGGACGTAGATTTTGGAGTTGGTTACAATCATATCACCAGATTTCATTATAACTCTGTAGTTAACGTGAGTAGGCGAGAGTAGTACTAGAATGGCTAATCTCCTCGGAAGTTCTCGTGTTGCTAGTGTTCTGTTTAAAGGGTTTATTATTTCTTAGTTTTATTATAAATCACTCTGTAGAATGTGAGGAGATATTTTATAACCGTAGCTTGTGCCTTCATTTCAACTTTATAGTATCTTTGTTGGCTTCAACAGCTTTCTATGCCGGGAATTTTATTTAATTATTTATTTTGTTATTATTATTATTATTTTAAATCATGGAATGGTTTTGCTGTTTCGCAAACGTCTTTGAAAAAGGGCAGTTCAGTGGCGTTAATGGGAGAGATGGTAATTCGGTATTATACGATTCTTGTGCTTGGTAGGCTTTCTTGGATGTAAAATTATAATACGACATTGAATAACTAGTTCAAAGATCCAAAATGCACGACCCTTTATTTTTCTTCTCTTTCCCTTCGGCCAAAAGGGCAAAATAAATGTCATGGATTTTATGTGGGCTACTTATTGATTCAACAATTTCTCTCTGGAAAAGGATGGCAGGAGTATAGAGGAAAACTCACTTTTATATTCATAATTTGGTGTTATATAATGGATTAGTCCATACAAGTTTAGACAAACAGCGTCTTAATTTTTGCACGGCCGAAGACTTTCCAAAATTTTGCACGCACATGCCAAGTTATTTTGTAACTATATTGGAAATATTTTACTGCATGGTAATTATTTTTTTTTTTTGATATGTGTTCTAACACAATCATTTCACCAAATTATGTAGTTGATAATTAATTAGTGAAAAAGGTGCCAAATATTCTAGGAACAAAACTGAGTTAGATTGCTAAACAAAACAAAACAGAATTTAGGTGTTTGAAAGAGTGACGGGAACTGGTGGTAGGAACCACTTAGGTGTTTGAAAGAGTGACGGAAACTGGTGATAGGAACCACTTTTACTGTAGCATGTGAGAGCTTTATACTGTAGCATTTTTTTTTATTGTTACTGTAGCATGTGAGAGCTTTACACTATTCATAACTGAATTTGTGGTGAGAACCATGTGGTAGAAACCATTGCTAAACACACGGTTAGATTGTGTAATAGAAATTGAAAGAAGTAGATGGCCCTCTAGTAAATAAGTTTAAATGTAATGACTTGTTGTCAAATGACTTTGTTTGAGAAAGTTGAGATGCCATATGTCAAAAAATTAGCTAGCATCTCAAAAAAGTCTGAAATAAAGTTTGTATTTAGAAATCATCATAAAAAAAAAAATGGAAGGCGTAAGTTAATATTTAATTTAGCTAACACGTTAGAAATCATCCATATAGTCATGGATGGCCATCACGTTATAATAGGAACCCCTCAGTTTTGTTTATCATCTCGCCATGGATGAATTAAATAAAACTAAAAAAACTGATAATCAATTATGCGACCCAACTACTAGTTACCTAAAAATAGCATATAGTCCACACTATGCTTCTCCATCAAGTTCACATCCAATAGAAACACAAAAGATATGTTTAGTACACCATATTAAAGCACTATATTGTATAATAATACACTACTATAATGTTTGGTATGATCATTTCATTGTATAAGTTATTACAAATGGTAAATTAATACAATCTATGTTGTATTAGAAAATAGGGCCCATTTTCAGTGTATTGTAGTGTATTATTTTTATTAGGTCTAAATTCTTGTCGAAGTTGACTACAATACGGGGTTGGAATTAGGCAATACAAAATTGGGCCATAACCTATAATTTTTAAAATATGAGGATATATTTTTTAAAATTACATTTTAGCCCCTCAATTTTCTAAAATTATATTTTGACCCCTATATTTTAAAATATATATTTTGACCTCTTAATTTTGATAAAATTATATATTGACCTTAAAATTTTTGAAAAATTACATTTGACTCCTCAAATTTAAAAATTACATTTGACCGTTATATAATTTGTTATACATCAAGCACCGTATTGTGTTATGATAAGGGAAAATTTCATGTTAATACATGAGTTATATCGAAATATGCATTTGGTACCCTATGTTTTGGAATATTTAATAATGGTACCTCGATCTTTGAGAAAATCTTTTTTTAGTATCTCGAAACCTTTTTTGGGACATGAAAAGACAAAATTACCCTTTTGTATAATAGATTGAAATTTTGAGTGACAAAAAAAACCAAAAACTAAAAAAAAACACTAGTATGATTTTTATTCCATAAAACAAAAAACCCAGCAAAGCCAAAACCAAAACCAACCTCTCTCCATCGCCCACCCCAACCCATCGCCTCTCTTCTTGTGTCGATGAACCCTTTTTTGCGATGATAAGCTTGTGAAGTCGATGATAGCAAATGACAGAGATCTGGCTTCTGTCCTCCCTGACCCCATAGTCAAAGGTCTCCCCTCTGCCACGATGTTCATCTGTTTCCAGCAACATCATAATCGGCCTCCTCTTCTCACAGATTTGACCTAGAGGTGGCAGCAGTTATTGAACAAAGCATAGAGGGGACGACAGAACACAATTTCTTTAAACCTAATTTCCATACATATTTTGATACATGTTTCTTCAAATTAGAAGAGTTCAAACCTTCACTATTGTCATAGCCTATCGAATCATCGTTGTCACAAAGTTTGAAGCCTAGAGGAGATAAAAGAACGTAGGATCCGGGAGGGCTAGGATCAGCAAGGTCTGGACGCAATTGAGGGATTGGCGACGGGGAGGGATTTCAATCGACATGGAAAGACGAGGATGCCGTTGGCGAGCTAAATCTGATTGAAGCCAAAGGCAGGAGAGAATAACGACCTAGAACCAACAATTTTTTAGATCTTTTTTTTTTAATGAAAAAGTGTTTTTCTTCATTTTTTTGCTTTTTTAGTGATGTCGTAGTAAAATTAGAAAAGGGAGGGAGGGAGGGGAAGAGAGAGAGGGGGGAGATGGGGGGTCTTGTAGGTGGACGGGGTCTTTGAGAGGGGTCTTCTGGAGAGTAAGAAGGTCGGGGGGGGGGGGGGAGGAAATGGGGTGTTTAAGCTTTGTTGATTTCTAGTTTACCGATTTTTTTTAGAGGAGGTTTGTGTAGACACTGGATCTACAATCAAATGTAAAAAGTGTTAATTTAGATTATTGTGTTCTTATTTATGAATTTGGGCCCTCAAATCACCTTTCTTTAGATTTATTAAGCTTCAAAACAAATTTTTCAAGTTTTGGAGAAAATGAACAAGAAAATTGAGATTATATGAAGTAAAGATACAATGCAAAAGAAATAAAAAGGATACTACATGAGGATTTATAGTGGTTCACTCTGTTAAAAGAGCTATGTCTAATGTTCTTTACTATAGAAAGAATTCGGAGTATAGATTACAAGGATGCAAAATGAGGAATAAATTTGGCAGAGTTTCTGAATCTTGTGTTTTTTGTATGTCTACAATGAAGACGATATCCCCTTATATAGAGAACAATGAGAGTCATGGCTCGCAACCAACTGGCGGAGTGGAGAAATGGTGCTGGAGAGACTATAATAGTAGGACATATGTCGGTTCGTGATAAGTTGCAAGGATCATGCTTTTCTCACGTTTTAGTTCATGGTGGGATGCGTTAATAACTGTCAGTTCGTGCTGATCGATCCCATCCAACTAATACTTAGGGAAAAGACCTAGACATAACCGCATGATGTAATCTGAACACATATATTATGTTTAGGGTTGAGCCGATTGATCTAATCGAAGCCTCAATTCTACTTATATATATTCTGGCATCGAATAGCAAAGTCGCTTCATTTTATTTAACTTGCTTTAATCGTAACGTCATTTTAGGCCTTTAGACAATTTGGGCCTGACCAAATTGTACCCTAACGGTTAGCCCCCTACTCCTTAGTCAATTTAATCGACTATAGAAGGGATCAGATCTCAAACTTTAGTTTGACAACACATCACCTTGATCAAAATTTCATGTCCATGCTTAAATCATCACCCTTCCTCTGGAAATCACGATACTCAACTACCTATAACATGTGTTGCAACGTGATTGAAAGGCTTGAAAATATCTCTATAGCACTTATGTATGCTCCTGATTCAAAAAGACACTGCATTGGTTTGAGCGGGAACTTGAAAAGATGCAAAATCTTGGCCCTCGAATCAACTTGCTCTAAGTCAATCTCGGTCATTGACTGAACTCCTTTAGACAGCATATAACATGCATTTTCTCTCTCCTCTTCATTTTTCTTCTTCTCATTTGAGCCCAAGGCGATTTTCCTCAATTTTCTCAAGCTTCCTAGCAATTTTTAGGCAGGATTTCTCTGTTTTCTTTTGATTTTCTTGTGATTTTTCTTTCCATAGGCTTGCTTCCCTTTCAATTTTGAGCATTTTGATACCATTTCTATCTTATTTTCCAAGAAAATCTGTGATTCCTCTCTTGTTTGGCTCTCTCAGATTTAGAACTGTTTAGAACTTTCAAATTTCAGGAACTTTTAGTCTTTAGATCTGTGAAACCCTAGATTTCCCTTTGAGAATCTATTTTTAGGAAAGATGTCAAATGCAATTGATATTAACTCAAGCATGAGTAGTGGCAGAAACCCTTGGTCAAGTAGCGATGAAAGGGAAGTCGATGAATGGATTTGAGAGCAATCCATAATTGAATTGAGCTCAAGATGTGGTGGCACTGGGACCATTAGGGAGGTAGTGAATCCAACAGAGAAAACAGATAGGGAAGTTGGTTCGTTAATTCAAATCGATCAAATCAAGGAACTCAAGAAGAGAAAGTATGTCTCCTCAATGAAAGGAGTGTTCGTCTTTTCAAAAAATCCAAGTCCATCTTGACCGAGGGGAACTTGTCAACAATTAGGCCAAAGTATGGAATCCCATCCTAGATCAACAAATGATTGCCCTATTCAAAGGAGTGAGTAAATACACAAAATGACAACTGGTTTTATGTATACACAAAGTGGTTCGAGCTCAGACTTCGACTGCCAATCCCAAAACTCATGCGAGAGATCATCTGTCATTTTGATATCTTGATAACTCAACTTATGCCAAATGGAATTTGGCTATTGATCACTCTGATGGTGCTCATCATAGAAGCTAGGATCAACTTTGATATTCATGACTTCCTTTAATGCTACTTCTTGAAGCCGAACAACAAAAACAGGGCCGCTTCTACTTTGTATATTAGTAGTTGAAACAACTCATTTCAAATTTTGTCAATGTGGATAGGAATTAGGAGGAGACATATTTCTTTATGTCGATTAATCATGACTCAATCGAGCTGACTACTCGATTTCCCTTTTCGTTCATGTTTGGTCACATTGGTAAGTATCAACACTTGTATTTGTTTCAAGCAGTAATTTCAACTAACCCTTAACATTGTGTTTTTTTAGATTACGAGCTAAATTATCCAACACCCGTCAGGGAAAGGTTCTGTGCGAGACCTGAAGCACTACTTGCTCTGCTTGGACATACTTAGACTGAAATCTCCAACCCCGATCGACTCAAAAAGTCATCAATTTGGAAAAGGTTCAATGAAACTCCAATAGGTATTCCTATTCGATTTCCAAAACAAGTAGATTGGGTCTATGTATATCGCGGTGCACTTTAGTAGCCATACGGTCTATCAAAATTCATTGCTGCTCTATCTGAGGAAGAAGCTCTTCTCACATGTGTCACTCTATCAACAATGAAGGTTACTTTACCTTCAGTCGATGACATAAGGAAGCAGAAAGATATAGGAGGGCAGCGAAGAAGAAAAAGAAAACTGATGCTGGCAAGTCTTCGGTCCGAGAAGAATCAGCTCCCTTAGTCGATTCATCTGATCTTCCTCCGCCACCTCCATTCGACATCCAGCCCTCAGCGTCGAAGAAGAGACAAGAGGTAGAGTCTTTTGCTCTCGTTGAGGATGTTGAAGCAAAGGTTGCTGATGAAACCCTCGATGTCCTAGAAAATGTAAGAATCTTTCAAGACAAGGAGATGGCATTGAGGGTGTCAAGAAGTTTTAACTTCACGCTTGTTGAAGACACTTTCGACGAGAAGTCATTTACTTGGCTGGACAATGAATCAACTTTAGCCCTTGGACAGGTAAAACATCAAACCTGGCTTGAAATTTAACTAAATTTGCTTCATCGATTCGTACTAAACAGTTCTGTTATATAGGCCCTTCAACTTCACAACATCTTTGTTAATAAAGCAGCTTATAAATATGAACAAGAGGTCTTAAGAAAAAAGGAGCTTGAAGAAGAGCTTGGGAAGGCCAAGTCTGAGAGGGATGACGAGAAGAGGAAACTAAATGATGTCATCGGTGCTTTAGCCAGGTAAAATTAGAAGGTTCTTAACCTGAGCAGCAGCCTTCGTCTAGCAGAGGAGAAGGTCACCAACTTCACCAAAGTGATGGAGGCAAAAGATAAAGATATCAAAGACATCAAGGAATAACTGCTTGACATCCATGGCACTTCCTCCCTCAAAGCAAGGCTTGAGACTTTGAAGGAATTCAAGTCGAGTAAGCTTAGTGCCCCAACTATTGATGAAGAGATTGCAGAGTTGGAGGAGCTGTTGTCTCATGATGAGTCAGACGTTGAGGTAGTCGATGTGAATGAGGTGATTCGTGAAGACGTTAGGGCTAAACCTCCTGTACTTGATTTTGGCACCAAGGCATCGAAGGTAGATGAACAAGTCATTGAGCTCGCAATCGTGCAAGCTGCAAAAGGGGAAAATGTCCATACAGAGGGAGGAGAGATCCTTTAAAAAGAATTTACTTTGTTTTGTAATATTTGAATAGTTTGTACTTTAATTTGAACAATTTGTATCGAACACCTTTTATTGCTACGAATGTCGATTAGAATCCAATTTTTCATAATTTTGATTTCAGAGCTGTGGTCAACATAAGTGGAAATTAAACGATAACTTTAACCATTTGAATCAAATTTGAAGGAACTTGGCATAAAATTTCAACTAGATGGTTAGCATGCCAAAGTTGTAACGCGCCAAAACTATTATTTTGAAAATGAAGTCGAATACTGACAAATCAATTCGATAAATAACGAATCAAAAAGATAATATCCAATTATTTGGCATGCTGGTAGAAAGCCATGAAAATGGCAAGCCATAAAGGTGGCAGTATATGATTAAACTTAGAATAGTAGATCATGTCACGAAATTGGCGGTATAGGATTGAGCCATGATGATGGCAACACGAGATCAAACTTGAGGCGAGTTGATCTATTCTTGAATTGGACTAGACCATGAAAATGGCAATACTCAAGGCAAGTTGATCGAGCCTAGTGTAAAGGCTGAGCCATAAAGACGGCAATGTGAGATTAAACTCCAGGCACATTGATCGAATCCACTTGGCGATGAAAATGGTGGTGTAAGATCAACTCTAGGTGAGTTGATCAAGTTCTAAGTTGGGACTGAGCCATGATGATGGCGATGTAGGATCAAACTTTGGACAAATTGATTGAGTCCTAAGTTAGGTCTAAGCCATGATAATAGGGATATAGGATCGAACTCTAGGCGAGTTGATCGAGTCCTATGTTGGGACTGAGCCATGATGATGACGTTGTGGGATTGAACTCTAGGCAAGTTGATCAAGTCCTATGTTGGGACTTAGCCATGATGATGGCGATGTGGGATCGAGCTCTGGCCAAGTTGATCGAGGGCTGACATGACGATGCTGTGCTTAATCAAATCCGAACGTAATAATCTAGAAGCTTGACAACAAACCTAGAAAAATAATATTTAAGATAATGAAGTGGCTACACTCGTTTATAATTCACGAGCTGCCTACATACCCATGTGTAGGGATTAAGCCGAATGTAGTTCAATTACATCAAGTCGAATAGAAAAATGTAAAATTTGAAAGAAAAATGGTTTAAGTTAGACGTTGTACTCCACAGGTGTTGTGCATTCTAGCTTTCGCTTATGATGGAACCATCAAGTTTCTCCAACTTGTAGATCCCATCTCAAATGACAGCTTGAATTCAGTAAGGCCCCTCCTAATTGGCTGCCAACTTTCCAACATAGGCTTTTTTCGTATTCTGAAAGACCTTTTTGAGTACAAGCTTGCCTTCGTTGAACTTCCTAACCTTCACTTTCTGATTATAGTACCTGGCGGTTGCTTGCTGGCAGCGTCTGAGGTGATAAAATGCGTTATCCCTCTTTTCGTCTATCAAATCCAATGCGTCTCGTATCGTCTCTTCATTCTTTGCCTCATTTAGGAGCGAATAGCTGACACGAAGATCATGAGCAACTTCTTCTATAGGAATGACTGCCTCTGTTCTATACACAAGGGAAAATATGGACTTGCCAGTCCCCCTACTTAGAGTCATTTGATAGGTCCACAGCACCATGGGAAGTTCCTCAACCCAACACCCTTTCCTAGCCTCCAATTTCTTCTTCAGGGTCTTCACGATCGTCTTGTTTGTCCCCTTTACTTGCCCATTCCCCTATGGGTACCTTGGTGTGAAGAAGCTTAAAATAATATCCCAGTCGTGGCAAAACTTCTTGAAGGATGCAGAAATGAATTGCGAGCTATTATCGGTGACGATCTCCCTAGGCACTCCGAAACAACAGATAATATTTCTCTAAATGATTCTTTCGACATCTCGCTCTTAAACATCTGCAAAAGCTTTGGCTTTGACCCATTTAGAGAAATAATCTGTAAGGACGAGAAAATACTTGGCCAATCCAGGGGTAGGAGGGAATAGTCCAATAACATCCATCGAGTACTTCATGAAGGGGTACAGCGAATTGACTGAAGAGAGTTCCTAGCAGGTTGATGAATGGTAGGGGCATGTCTCTGGTAGTTGTCACACTTCCTAGAAAAGTTTTCATAGTCGCTCTACATGCTTGGCCAGCAGAAGCCTTGCCTCTTAACTTTGTTGCACAAGGATCCCCCCCCTGAGTGGTTGCCACGCAAACCCTCATGTACTTCCTAAATAACCTTCTTGACCTCATCTTCACCTAGGCAACAGAGATAAAGACCTATGAAAGAATGCCTGTAGAGCTTCTCATAGATCAAGCAGTACCTTGTAGCTTAAACTTTGATTTTCCTCACAACTTGTTTGTCATTAGGTAGCCATCCTTCATGTATGTACATCTTGATGGGAGTTTGCCAATTCTCCCTTAGGTCCACGTAATTTGCTCCTTTGAACAATTCGATGCTTGGCTCGTTGATACACTCCAATGGTATAATTCTTCTCTTGTTGACTTCGACTGAAGATCCTAAACTAGAGAGCATGTTTGCCCTAGAGTTTTGTTCTTGTGGGATGTGCTTCACCTCAAAGTGATCAAACTGGGACTTGAGCTTGTTTACCAGCTTCAAGTAAGAGAGTATCTTCTCATCACACACTTCATAGTTGTTGGTTATCTAATTAATGATTAGAGTAGAATC
>CAMOHE010053268.1:0-72008 GCA_946598075.1 Artocarpus hirsutus | reverse complement strand
AGAAAGATATCTATAGGCCCCTCGATAAGTTAGACTGAAGAAAAATGTATGGCCATACTGGAATGAATTGATAAGGGTTATCAATATCAGTCTACTTAAGATCGAGAAATAATATGATTGAATAGTATAAGGATGACATAAACCATGCCTTATGTTCAATCAAGGTATCTAGAAACAAAAGGACTTTAATACTTATTGTGCATTAGGTTATGTCGGATTATTGACATTCACATAACTTGAGAAATCATAATTTCTTGCTAGAGGCCGCTTATGATTTGTGAGCCAGAAATAGAATTTCAAGCCCACTACCAACGTTATGTGAACCTATAGGGTCGCACACTTAGAACAGACCAAGAACGAATTTTGGGTTAACTGTGTCTAGGTTCGATGAACCTGATAATGTCCAGATTCGATGTACTAGATATGTCTAGGTTCATTGAATATGATATTATCTAGATTATCTGAATCATATTTGAATTACTGACATTATCTATACTTTCTGAATCATATTTGAATTACAGACATTATTTAGATTCTCTAAATCATATTCGAATTACAGTTTACCCTAGTTAAAATCTGACTCTATCTTGAAGTCAATAAAGATATATATATCTGTTTTAGGGTTTCTAGTCGAATTAAGAAGAGAAAAGGCATTCTCTCATTCTAAAAAAGGAAAAGGCATTAAAACCCTAAAATTAGAGAGAGTTTAACGCAAAAGAAATGGTGCTAGCACACCAATTCGTTTTTGAGAGAGAGTCTGTTCGTGTGGATACCTGCAGAGGGCGTTGCTCTAAGTAACAATGTCTAAATTCGATCTCAAATACTAAAAGCTCGAGTTAGGGTGTCACTGAAGTGAACCCGTTCTCTCCCTTCCAGAATCTTGCATGTTTTGTCATTCTGGTAAGATTCTATGACTTTCTTATCAATATAATCGGATTGCATGGATCCTGCGAGGGTTTTGTAGGAATTAATTTTTAATTTTTCGTTGCGTATTTGATTCATAAAACCTAACAACAAATAAGTTGAAAGCACATTCAAAAGTTTGTATATTTGTAGGATATCCAAAAGGGACTAAAGATGGTTATTTCTATAACCTAAAGGAAAAAAAAATCGTGGTTTCAACTAATGCAACTTTCCGTAAGGACAGTTACATGGACGACTTTAAGCCTCAAAGCAAAGTGGTGCTTGAGGAGTTAAGGAGTGATCCAATCACTCTGGAGGTTCCAAATGAAACTGTTCTAAACAGTGTAGAAAAACCAAACGAACCTAAACAATAACCTAAGGGGCTTCAGCATAGTGGCAAGATCAAGCGTCACCCTAGAGGAATATGTTCAATGGGGAGGCCTTCTTGGTTGGACCAGTTGAACATGATAGGGATCCTCACACTTACACAGAGGCAATGGAGGATGTTGATTCGAAACTCTGGACAGAGGCCATGAACACAAAGATGAAGTCTATGGAGGCTAATCGGGATTGGGCGCTTGTGCATCTTCCCCAAGAGGTAAAACCTATATGGTGTAAATTGATCTTCAAGAGGAAAGAAGGGTTGATGGAAAGGTCAAAACCTTTAAGGCTAGACTAGTTACTAAGGGTTACATGCAAAAAGAAGGAATCGAATATAAGGAAACCTTTTCGCCGGTAGCCATTTGGATTCTCTTGTCCATAGCTGCTACTCTTGACTACAAGATTTGGCAAATGGATGTCAAGACGGCTTTTCTAAATGGCCATCTTGATGAGTCCATTTATATAAAACAACCAGACGGGTTCAAGGTCAAGGGTCAAGAGGGTAGGGTTTGTAAGCTGCTAAAGTCAATGTATGGACTTAAGCAAGCTTCCCGTTCTTAGAACATAAGATTTGATCAAGTGATCAAGACTTTTGGGTTTTCACAAAATGTGGATGAACCATGTGTGTACAAACACATTAAGGATAGAAAGGCAGTTTTTCTACTACTCTATGTAGATGACATTCTGTTAATTGGCAATGACGTTGAGGCATTGTCATCAACCAAATTATGGTTGACCAAGTAGTTTGACATAAAGAACTTAGGTGAGACTAATTTTGTTCTCGATATCCAGATCTTTCGGGATAGGAAGATTAAAATGATAGCTTGTCCCAAGCCGGCTACATAGATAAAATTCTTAGGAAGTTTGCAAAAGGATTCCAAAAAAGGTGGGCAACCATCTAGGTTTCGAATTACTCTTTCTAAGAAAGACTCTCCAAAGTCTGAGGAAGAAAGAGAATGCATGAAGAAGGTGCCTTATGCTTCAATAGTGGGTAGTGTTATGTATACCATGCTTTGCACATGACTTGATATTTATTATGCTATTGGGATTGTAAGTCGATTTTAGGCGAATTCGGGACCGAACCACTAGGTTGCGGTCAAGCATGTTTTCAAGTACCTAATAAGGACTCAAGAGTATATGCTTGTGTATTCGAGTGAGGACTTAACTCCTCTAAGATATACTGACTTGGATTTTCAATCTTATTTGGATTCTAGGAGATTAACTTCAGGTTTTGTGTTTACTATGGGCGGCGGCGCCATCTGTTGGAGAAGTGTGAAGCAAGATTGTACTTTGGATTCAATGATGGAGGCCAAGTATATGGCAGCTAGTGATGCTTCGAAAAAACCAGTGCAGCTCTGCAAGTTCCTTGGGGATCTTGAGGTAGTTCTTGGTTGGATAAGGTGGTATCACTGTACTGCAATAACAGTACAACAGTAACTAATGCTAAGGAATCAAGATTTCAAAAGAAGAGTAAGCATATTGATCAAAAATATCATGTGATAAAGGACTTTATTGAGGGTGAGCATGTCACGGTGTGCAAAATCACGTCAGAGGACAATTTAGCTAATCCATTCACGAAGACACTTACTAGGAGAGTCTTCGAGAGGTATGTGGAAGCTATGGAGATGCGAGATTTGTCATATTTACTCACTTAGTACAAGTGGGAGATTGTTAGACACGTATGTCCTAAGGAGTAAAAATGTAATATTTTTTGGAGACATTTTTATCAACAAAGAATTTATTTATTATTTATATACCAATACTTGTTCTCTTTACGTTCATATTTGTTGAATGTATGTTAAGCAAACAATAGTCTGAGATTATTGGTCTAAACCTTTAAAAATAGGGCATATGATGGACAAATTATACGAAAGACATGATTTTTAAGGTAATGGTCTAAATTATAAGATCTGCAATCGAGGGAATAAAGTTGGGCACTTTTTCATGTAAAGATTGTTATGTTGACGATGTGTTAGATCGGGATATAAAGTGAATTGATTTGGATTAATAATTCTTTCTTCGCAAATCGATTCACTTTAGACAATCATTTGTATTGTATCTTAATCCTGAGATGAATAGTGGGCCCGTTATCTTGACTTGTGGCTTTTGATGTACTAAAGGGTGACAACCACATTTTAATAGTGGCATGTATGCCGATAAGTTGGAGTCATGACTATTGATAGCGTAGACCTATTATTCATAGATATGGAATCCATAGCTCCTCTTTAGGAGTAGTGATATCATCTTCATCCTGTAATTGGAAAATTGAAACGCTCAACCATTTGGATACATAGGTGTAACCGAATGGTATACCTTCTTTAGATGATAATTTTTCTGATGGTGAGATAATAGATCGTAAGATAAAAATAATCAGGAAAGTAAGACAAAACTTGTCCTTAAGCCGATTATGGATAATCCTATGGGGATACGATACATTATGATATGTCATGGAAACTTAGCTATGTAGGCTTCGTAATTTTATATAGTTCGAGAGTAGAGCTCCAAGCTTTTAGTGGAATAGCATTGGAGTTGATAATTATGAAATGTATATCTAGGATATTGGGTTTCATAATTATCAGGAGCTTGGACTGTATAGGTCTTTCCTTTTCTAGCTCACAAAAATCCTGTAACGATACGGCGTGCTTTTCCAATAATTGGTGACTTATGTCAGATTTATCAGATTGGCTGAAATTTGATAAAATAAGATAATTCATTTCTGTTTATCGATTGAATTAATTTTGTGATAAAATTAATTCAAGATAAACTTGTTGAATTATCAGGAATGGATAATTCATGTTTGTCTATTGATTGGATTAATTTTGAATTAATTCAAGATAAACTTGTTAAATTATCAAGAATATTTATTTTCTTAAAGATTATTTAGATATGACTATTTTAATCAGATAACTTCTCTATTGGGTTATTTAAATTAAAACTGAGGCTCTATCCTAAAACTTTCATGTGGAAGATAAAGATTTGCAGGGATAAAAATCGTAAGTTCGGCAAGCCGATCTCAAACTTCTGCCTACCGATGGGATAGGTTCGGCGGACCGATCTACTAGTTTGGTCTACTAACCGTGGGATTTTTTATCACGTGTTTTAGACGTAGATTTTATCATATACTGTTTCTAATTTGATTCTGATTTGAATTTTTGAGGCCTTATCTGATAAGGACTAACTCTTGGGCTATATAAAGGGGAATGAGTCTCATTATTGCTTAGATCAATTGAGAGATTAAGAGTGAAACTCTACTGGTGAGATTCTGAAAACTCCCTAAGAGCTCTTGTTCACAAAGCACGAACACTAGCCTTGGGTTCTCTCAATTGGTTGGAAGGAGAGTCGCCTGTTGGAAGAGCTATACATGTGAGCCCACACTCACTCCGATCATAGATAGAGAATAGCAAAGAAAACCAGATGTTTGAGGCTATTCTAAAACGTTACTTCTCTTCATGGATTACATGAGTTATTTAGCGTTAACGGTTAGTAAGATCTAGTTAATTTATGCATATAGTGTGTCAAATTTGTGTTTTGAAAAATACTCTAATATAAAAAAATTTTAAAATTCCACTACATATTGTTTTTCCAACAATATATTGTTACTCTTTCTACTTAATCTCATTAAACATTTAGGACATTGTTCAACTTAGGTTTGGGGAGAGGGTTTATGTCAAAATTTCAAATTTATGCCAAAATTTTGCAATTTTACCCTTTTGAGAAGATCTATAAGCTCCCAGGCTTGATTAGTCTCACTAGACTTCATTTCAGTATTCATAGCTTCTATCCAAGACTTTGAATCAACATCTTCCATAGCCTATGTGTTGGTGTAAGGATCTCTATTATGTTCAACTGGTTCAGCCAAATAGGCTTCACCATTGAACTTATACCTCTCGGGTTGATGCTCGATCCTCCCACTATGCTAAAGCCCCTAGGTTATTGTTCGGTTGGTTTTTCTATATTGATTGAATTAGTTTCAACCAGAACTGCGGTGTGATCAAATCATTTGCTAACTTCTGAATACTACCTTACTACGAGACTTAAAGTCATTTATGTAACTTTCCTCAAGGAATGTCACATTCGTTGAAACCATTACTTCATTTTCTTTTAGGTTATAAAAATAACCCCTTTTTGTCCCTTTTGGATATCTTACAAATACACAATTTTCTAAACATACTTCTCACTTGTTAACTTCCTTATACAGGACATGAGCTGGACATCCTAATATGCGAATATGGTTTAAGGATATCTTTTACCCATCCACAACTTATGAGGAGTTTTATTAACCGATTTTGAAGGCACATTGTTCAAAAGATAATATGCAGTTTGTAATGTATATCCCAAAAAGGATAAAGGTAATGTCAAATAACTCATCATGGACTCAACCATGTCCAACAAAATCCTATTTCTTCTTTTAGCCACGCCATTCTACCGTGGAGTGCCTGGCATAGTCAAATAGGATAAAATCCCTTTCTTAAATAAGTATCCTCTGAACTCATTGAAGAGGTATTCTCTACCTCGATTGGATCAAAGTGTTTTTAGGGGTTTACCTAATTGCTTTTCTGCTTTAACTGAAACTGCCTAAACTTGTCAAAAGTTTTGCTCTTATGATGCAATACATAGATGTACCTATATCTTGAGTAATCATTAATAAAAGTAACAAAATACTTGTACCCTCCTTATGCCTTGATGTTTATGGGACCACAAACATCACTATGCATAAGTTGTAGAACCCTTGACTCGATTACCCTTAGACACGAATGGTCTTTTAATCAATTTGCCCTCCAAACAAGATTCACATTGCAGCATAGATTTCACTTCTAAATGACTTAAAGGTCCATCCCTTACTAACCATTAAATCATATTCAGGCTAATATGATTTAATCATAAGTGCCAAAGACAAGTCTTAATAGAGTGAGAAGTTTTAAGTTTTTCAAAGTTATTATTAACCTCAGTGTTCAGTAGTGAGTTCATCTTAGGTTTGATAAAATATAGGTTGTTTTGCATCTATCCATTACAAATAAAAGATTTGTTTTTACAAATCATAACTTTATTATTAAAATAAACTGAATAAGAGTCTTTAAATAAACAAGCAATAGATATTAAATTCCTTTAAGTTTAGGAACAAAAAAATAATATTTCAAAACTAAACTCTCATTATTATCAAAGTAAAGATGGATGTCTCTCACTGCTTCAGCCACACCAAGGATCAATCGCCCATCCGTAACGTGAAGTGCTCATGTAGCAAACTTCTCATTTCCTTGGACCCCTATAGAGAAACACAAACATAGCTAGTCACTCCAGAATATATGACCCAAGTGTTGTTTGATTCCTCAATTAAAGAAGTTTCTACCTAGAAGTTCGCACTTACTTCCTCGAGATAGGAAGTCCTAGGGGTCAGAACCACTATATGCTACCTATGAACCAACGATGGAGGCTTTAGGTCGCTTCAAAAGCCTTCTCCTACTAAATATTTTGAAAGTAAAGGTTTTATATTAATATGCATGAACAATTTTTAATGAGGGATGCTCTTTATTCTACATGACATATTATCAACATACATGGTAAATTATATTATAATGCAGACAAACGAAGCAATATGCAAAGCTACAAGCAATATAATAAATAGCCATAATATCATGGTTCTATCCTAGAGAAAAGAAAATAAAGATTAAAAAAGATCAATCAAAAAATATTATTGATTCTTTATCTTGTGTCTTCTTATGATATCCTTCTTGATGTGGCATCCGTCTTCAATTCTTCAATCTCATATAGATCAAAAATTTATTTTTCTAGTTATCATAAAATTTCATGTTTCTCAAAATTGTCACAAAAAACAAAGTAAAAAACTGCATCAAAAAACACACTATTTAAAAAAAAGATTCTGCCTGTTGTCGGCCTGCTGATCTAGTAGATCGACCTACTGTTTTGCAACCATTGGCCTGCCAGTATTGGATAACTAACCTATCGATCAACATTGAACCAGTGTTTATCAAAATTTTGTAAAAGTTATTTTAAGTATTTTTTAATTTCATTATTTAACAATTCAAAAACATAAAAATTTATAAACACAGAAAAAAAAAAAACATAGAGAACTCTAGTCATCTCCATCTTCTGGATCTATCTTCACTTCGAATAATTATTTTAATACAAATTTTACAAATCAAAATTAAAATAATAAATCTTAGATGGTGATGATAGAACTCCATCTATTTATATAAAAAAAATAGATACACATTCTAACATCTAAAGAACTATAACCAGCAAAATTAATTAATTAAAATAATAAATAGAAATTTAATCAACTATAATTAATTAATAAACATTCACCATATAATCTCATGACAATATTTAATTATATAGAAACCCTAGAGTGCTAACTCTCTAAAAAATTAAATTCAAGCATAGGAGGGATTAAGATCACATAATTTATGTACATACCAACCTGTAAAATCAATTTAAAATTGTGGCTCTGATAACAATTGTTGGAAAATGATAGGCAGCAGAATTTTACAATTTTTTAAAATGGTCTTTTCCAAATAACAAGTTTGACATGCTGAGTACATAAATTAGTAACAGATCTTACATACCTATTTTATATACCAAAGTCTGTAGAAAAATTGAGAAGAGAAAAACGTGTCAAAAGAACCTCAACCAACTAGTCTTTATTGTTATTCTCTATCCACGACCAAAGTGTGAGTGTTTGCACGTCCTCTCATTCCAACCACGTAAGAAAACCAAGAGCTAAAGTTTTAGATATTGAACAATAGTTCTTTAAGATTTCTAGAGTTTCTCTCACTACTTACCCTCTACTTCTCAAATGACCTAAAAAAAAATGAAAAATAACTCCCTCTTTATAGTAGTCAGATCTGGGGTTAGTCCTTATTAGATTATGTCTCAAAATTTAAGTTTGGATTATTTTTTTTTATTGATAACCAATCTTCCTTGATGGTTTTTTTAAATCAAAAACCATCGTGGAAACCTACCAAGATTACATGACGGTTTTCGTAATCTACCTATTCTATGATAGTGTTTTGTTAAAACTGTCGTGGTAGCTTCCTGTGGAACACCCCCAATATCCTTCATTAGGGGCATTCTATAATGGTAAAAGATCATCATGAAAAGTCTTTTCGGTACCACGATGAACGATTTTACTATGGTTTTTTAACTGTCGTGAGTGTTTTCCACTACGGTTTTAAACCGTCGTGTAATACTCGGTTTTTAATAGTTATAAATATAACATATGTTTAAGTGTAGTATAACTTAAACATATAATATGAATAATAGTATGGCATCACATTTTTTTATAAGTGTGAGAAAATGATAATGTGGCACCACACTTTTTTAAGTGTGGTATGAATAAACTCATTTTTTTAAAGTGTGGCAAATTTTCTTATTTTAATATAGAAAGAGTTTATTGATTGGGCGGTGTTTTTATTTTTTATTTTTTAAATGAGTGTTAAAATTTCATTTTAAATTTGAATTTTTTTGTAATAAAAAAATTTTATTTAAATGAGTGAGGATAGGATATCAAAATTAATTCGTAATTCAATGACATAACAAATTCCAGAAATACGGCCAAGCAAAAAAGAAAAAAGAAAAACGGAAAACGAAAACGATGAGAATCATTACAGCATCTTCCAGTGTAGTTGGTGGTCGAAGGGTAAAGTCAGTTTTTCTTTCCCATTCAGTACTTGTCATTAGTGCTGAATATGATATAATTCCTACGGACCCGTCAATGTCCCTTAACAAAAAGCATCATCATTAGAAAAATGAGCCCGCAAGTTATACGATGTATGTCTTAATTAATACAAAAACAACCAAAAAGAAATCTTAATTAATATTTCTTCTCTTAAACATTGTGATCATTAAAAATAACAACTCTTTAACTATTGAAATATTTAATATGCAACAATCTTTTTTTTTTTTTAAGCAATAATTCATTTCAATAAAGGAGAACTACAAATGTGACTAGCATTGAAATACAAGGCATGACCCACAATTCAGACCAAGATCATCAATATAATCAAATTATGCACAAGCCAAAGGGTAAAATATATGTCAAATTCCTAACTAAACGAGAAGACCTAAATAAACAGGACATCTCGAGTCACATATAAAGAGTACATATTACGCTTGTTAAAAAGGCCCTCGACAATTAATGGGTAAACATCTAAACAAATATGAGCTACGACAATATAGCACAAAGGCCACAACCACAAAGAAAGAGAACCAACACTGCAAAGAGCATGCTCTTACATGAAACACATTAGAACAAACCAGAATATAGGGACACCATTTCTGTTATTACAATAAAGCACAAAAAACAAAACACTTGATGTGCAAAAACCAAACACACCATTATGGAAAAAACCACCAAAGCATGAGACGAAAGGTCTTGGCCTCACACACAATCTGATGGGAGAATACCATAATCAACCGCAGCATCAAAGGAAGCCTGCAAAGGATGGAACCACAACGGGAGAAAAAAAAACATCGTGGATCTAGAATGTTGTGACCCATTGCAGTAGTCGACCCCATCAAGACAAAGCACACCTCAAGAATCGGTACTAAACCACAAGATGGAAAGTCCCTTGGAAAGGAACAACCATATCAAAAAAATCGTGCAAAGTTGGAGATGAAAGACAATCCATTGAAAAACTTCTTCGAACCACAAAGGCCACCACCCTTCACAAAACTAAACAACAGATGGGCGAGATCCCAAGAGCTGCAGCACCACTGCTCGATGACGTACCCAAAGAGAAACTCTAGGAAAGCTACAACACCGCCCCCGCCCCCTACCACTTCAAGAGTTACCACAAAAACTACAGAGATTAAGGTGAGAGACACCACATGAGAGCCGTCATGAGACCCCAAGCACCATCTCTAGGCCAGGGAACTAAGAGCCAGCAAAGCAACGGTAAGGACTTCGACCCAAAAAACGGCTAACCAAGAGAAGAAAAGCCCTTGGAGAATAGGAAGAGAAGAAAACCCTAGAAGAGATTTTGTAAGTAAAATTACTACTTGTTTTCTTCTATATTCAAGAATCGTTAGTAGTTTGATGATTAATTTTAACTTAAGGATAGGAATTCGAGCTCTTCACCTTGCGCTAGAGTCATGTGCAGTTTTACCTCTAGTATGATAGAATTTCTCATAAGATAATTTATTGAAAAAATTACATGTTATGTCACACTTTTAAAAGTTGTGTTTATATATGCTGTACTTGAAAAGGTTTATGCCACATTATCATTTATACTATATATTAAGTTATGCCACAAATAAACATGTATAGTATTTCTAAAAAGTAAATTTTAGAAGATGATGTTTATGAAAATTCTTCTAATTTATTTATAGGAATGATTCAATGCATCTCATTTTGTTTATACGGTTAATCTTTTTGGCCTTTTGTAATTAGGTTTTTTTCCTAATATTGATTTTACTGCTTATAGAGTCAAATTCATTATAATTATTCCACATAAATCTATTTTATTAACCATTTAACTTTATTATAATGGTTTAAAATGTCATAATTTATATATATTGTTTGTTGAATTTATTGGCACCACCTTGGCGGGGGCTCTAATAATGAAATCATAATAATAAATGCGCACCGCTAGCTCTAGATCATATATATAGTTGTCATGGGATTTACATTTCTACCAAACAAAATCCAAGGAGTTCTCTCTCTCTGTCTCTTTCTCTCCCTCAAGGAGGAGGAAAGTCGAATAGGTACGTGTCGTTTGGCACGCTAAATACATGCATGGTAAAATTGTCGGATTTATAACTACATTTCAAAGTTTTCGTTTCTTTTCTCCAAATATATTGCATTCTGTATAGTATGTATGATTAAAAAAAAAAGAGAGAGGAAGAAAAAGAGTTTTTTAGGACTTTACCGTCTTTTTTTTTTCTTTTTGTTTTTGGTTTGGAAAATCAATACCTAAACATTTAATTTTGATAATTAATAATTTTATTTAAACTTTAGGAACTTATTATACCTTCACATTGTGGTTTAGAAAATTATCCACTAACATTTAATTTTTTTAATAATGAACTGTATTTGAACTTGTTAAACCATTGCATTGTATCGGAATTGCTAATCTCATTAAAATTGATGACAAAACTACCGTTTAAACTTTTAATTTTGGTGATTAACCCATGAAATTTAATTGTAGTTAATCATTGGACTCTAATTGTAATAATTAGATCTTACATTTTTTGCACTTTACCGTCAACGTCATGCTTTGACAAATTGCCTATCAAGCTTCAATTGTGGTAATTAACTTTTTCTTTTAATCATCAAATATTTACAAATTAATTACAAACGTTAAAATTCTTGGTGACAATTTCTCCAATAATGAAAAATTTAAAAGACATATAGCTGAAACTCTGAAAATAATACATGCAAGTAAAAAGAAACAAACAAAACTTTACTTCAATTTTATAGGATTTTTTGTGGGACAACATCCACATTATTAAGGGTTTTTGACACATTTGCAACTAAACTTTTCGTGTTTTTATAATATGGTCCTTAAATTTTATTTTTTGTGACAACTGAGTTTTTAAACTTCACAAAATGTGGCAATTAAGTCATAATTATAAACTTCCATCAAAATTAAGACGAAAAATAATTAGGCGAGAGCCATGTAACCTATTTAAAACACCTTTGTACCTTAGTTGCTTCTAATAAGAGTCAAATTGTTCAATTTTATGCTCAAAAAAGAACAAACAAGAAAAAAAAATATATCATTGTTAAAATTTTTTTAACAATTTTAATGACTTATATATATATTTTACTCATTATAGCGCTCAAAATTTCTCCATTGTTCTTTTAAGTAGGTTATATGCATCTTACATGATTGTTTTCTATCTTAATTTTGACAAATGTTTATAATAAAAGACTTAATTACCACATTTAACTAAGTTTAGAGACACCATTGCTACTAAAAAGGTTTAAAGACTACATTGCAAAAAAAGTCTAAAGTTTAAAAGGTAAACATGTAAAAAATATTTTTATTAATGCGTAATTATTTATTTCTTTGTTTTATTAATCCTACGGCGTTAATAAAAGTGTTATTTTGTTCCTCTAAATCTATATCAATTTTTTCAATTTTGCATTTTTTTATTTGCTTAGATCTAACGCTAAAGGTCCCTTTTTTTCCCCTAAAAATGATCTCATATAGTTTTTTTTTTTTTTCGCTCAGAAGCTCCCACATAGATTTTAGAATAATGAACAGAATGATGTCATTCATAAACCTAATTAACAAGTAAAAGCTTCATTGACTTGTTTGGGAATAGAGTGTTTAAGCCTTTTCGATACGTTTTCTGGAGGAACTTTGTACCATAGTTGACGACTAATACCGTGGATGAGCTAACTTTGCTTGACCCATTTAAGCAAAAACATCTGAATGGTCAAACCTTTCTAGATTTAAACAAAGAATGCGCCAAAGAAGGTTTTTGTAATTTTTCTATTGGAAAATTCTTTTTCCCCTTATTACACACGCTCGTTGGTCGATTTGTAAAACCAGAACCCCATTAATCATCATCCGCGTGCATCGACACGCGCTATGCACGTCTAATTAGTTTAATATTATTTTGGCCACATTTATAGAATTGCCCAACCGTTGCGGAAGAACTACGAAGCTGCCATTCGATGTGTAGTGTGGATTCAATTTGTTAGGGAACGTATGTGTGGTTTGAAATCTTGAAGACCAAAGTAAATGTATTTTTAAGTTTAAAGAAAATTTTGAGTTCATATAATCAAATCATGGTTTGAAATGTGTCTTTAACTTTTTGCCCCAAAATCCTGTTCACATAAAAATTTGAGTTCAAAACCCATACAACAACAAAACAAACACCTCTATACGTGTTGGAATTTAGAATAATGGATTTGGATTATAATCAAATTTCCACAATTAATAAATCTGTTAAGTTTGGGTTGATCATTCTCTTAGGAATTGACCCAAAAGTTTACATAAATTATCAAACACAAATTTCATATTTTTTTGGCGACTCAACTTCCTTTTTTCAAAGAAAATGTAAATTAATCAATAAATGTGTTAAACTTGTAATAATCCTATCAAATGAGTCATAATTGTGTCAATTACATAAACATCATTCTTCTTTAAAACCTTTTATGGGTTAATCATGTTGACCTGTGTAATAAACATGTAATAGGTTTACAGTCTTTTTTAATAAATGGAACAGTGCTCAAGTGATGTTTTCATACATAATTAATATAAAAGGTTAAGGCGAATGACTAGTTAAAGCATACCGCTCTCTCTAGTAGAACTATAGTTGAGGAATCTTTATAGATATTTCATAATATAATTTTATGGTAGAGGATGAAAAGATCCCTTACCCATAATATATTACTGTAATTTAGAATTGTCATAAATTTTTTATCAAGTTTCGCTAAAAAATTGCTATATATGTTGTAATTTGATACGATTGAATAGTATTTAACGGTTAAAAATACGTACTAATAACATGCCTGACTATACAACTCTCTTTTTTTTGGCCAAAAAATATGTGAATATTAATAGGTGTTGGAATCATTTATAAAGTTGTTTTTTATTATTATTTTTTTTGAGATATTGTCTTGAGTACAAGAAAAAAGTAAAACTGTGTTTGGTTATGTCTATAAAAGTATGCTTTGAGCGTCTTAAGTCCAAAAATGAAAACAAAATAGGAAGAGCAACTTCGGTGCTATAAAATAGAAAATCCATTTTTTTAATTTATTTTAGTCAATATCATTTTCCAAAAGGATATAAAGGTAAATGGATTTTTTAAAAGTATTTTTAAAATAAATGACCATAATTTTTTTAAATTAAGCAAATGACAGTTTATCAGTGATAATTCGTCAAGTTTTTTAGTGATAAACTCAAGTTTATCGAGTTTAACATTAAGAAACTTGAAAAGTTTATCATATAAATTTTATTGATCAATGATAAATGGTCTTTTACCTAATTTAAAAAGGTTATGCATATGTATTTTAAAGAGACTATTAAAAAGATCATCTAGCTCAATTTCCCTTTTCAAATTGACTGTCTTTAAAACATGCATGCAAGACCATTTCAAAAATAGTACCAGATAGTGAAAGTGTTGAAAGCCAAAACCAAATGTTACAAAACCATTTTCAATTGACACCTTTTTGGAAATGTAAGAAAACATTTGCAAAATACTATCTAATGGTCTTTTTTTGGGGCTAAAAGTGTAGCAACTTATGCTGTTAAAAATGAAGTACAAAAATTATAAGACGTTTTGTTTAGTAAGTTTAAATGAAGAAAAAGTGCACCTTTAAAACAAAAAAGAAGAAAGAACTTGGGAGTAAAAGCCAATCAACCTTGTTTCCATGCAATTGTGCAAATACCAGCGTTTATTTGTGTGCACTTGCAGACCAGCCTCCTGGTTTTCCAAAACCTCTCGTTAGAGGAGATATTGGTGAACAAGAAATTAAAGTGGTACATTGGCATAAAATTGGCCGAGCTAGATGTTCATTTAACCCCCTTCCAGCTACAGTCACTTACATACGTAGACAAATAATGTACAATTGTGTTTGTGATTAAAAGTGGGATCTCGCTAGAGAAATTGTCATTGTTTCCACTAGTTACATTATACATAGGTGACGCAAGTATTTCTGTCTAATTCTAGTTCTATTCCTATCGTATATTCGTAAGTGTCCGATATCATTATCTTTAATAGTTGACTAGCAAGACATTATCAAGACATAATGAATAGCCTCCCAACGCATTTGTAATAAAAAAAAAAAAGAAGGCCTTATTGGCATCAATGTTGCTTAATGTTTGACTCATGTTGTCCGAAATTATTTTGTTAGACATTAAAAATCTTGTATTACTATTTTATTGGCATTTTATCTCCGAATTATTTTCTTCGACTCTAAAAATTTGGTAATAATAACTTGAAATTAAAGTCTCAATAAATAATTCATGTATGATTTTTATTTCTTAATAAAATAATTTAGAGCCCAAAATGTCAAGCAAACAAAAGTTGAGAAAGTGTGTGCCAAGTTGTCATTAAAAAAAAAAGATACTTGAGCAGAGTCAGGATACTATGAGGCTTTATGAATGGGTGCTATTATTTATAGGTTAGATTTAGATCATATAAATAAAATAGAAAAAGGATAACATAAATAATTCACCAAGTTCTACATTGTTTCTTAAAAAAAATAATGTAATTTTAATTTGATTGGCCGGTTTATGTGTTGGAAAAACAAAACGCAGTAGAATTTTAAAATTTTTTATACCAGAGTATTTTTTAAAATACAAGTTTGATATACTATATGCATAAATTAACCAAATCTTACTAGCCTCATAAATGCAGAAAAGCTCCTGCAATCCGTGAAGAGTATAATGCTCCAAAAAAGCCTTAACCAACTGGTCTTCTTTGCTATTCTCTATCCACTATTGGAGTGCATGTGGGCGCATGTCGTTCAACCTTTCCCGTGTGATTCTCCTCCAATCAATTGAGAAAATCCAAACCTATAGTTTGTAATGTGTAAACAATAACTCTCAGGAAGTTACAGAGTCTCACCAGTAGAGTCTCTATCTTAATCTCTCAATTGATCTCGTCAACAATGAGTCTCACTCCCCTTTTTATAGAGGTTGGGCCCAGAAGTCAGTTGTTATCAGATAAAGCCTTGAAAATTTGAATAAGAATCAAATCAGGAACAATATCTAATAAAATTCGTGTGAAAATACGTGATCCACTTATTGCTCGATCGGCAGGCCGAACTGACAAATCAGCTTGCCGAACTTGCTCCATCGGCAGGCCAAACTGAAAGATCGGCCTACCGAACTTGCTATGAATGATCCCTGCGAATCTTTATTTCCCACCCAAGATTCTTGGGATAGAGCCTCAGTTTTAATTCAAATAATTAATGGAGAAGTTATCTGATTAAAACAGTCATATCTAGATAATCTCTAGGAAAATAAATATTCCTAATAATTCAACAAGTTTACTTTGAATTAATTTATTTAAAAGTAATCCAACCGATAAACATACATAAATTATCTGATCTCGATAATTCAACAAGTTTATCTTGAATTAATTTTTCATAAAATTAATTCAACCAATAAACAAACATGAATTATCTGATCCTATCAAATTTTTAGCCAATCTGATAATTTGACACAAGTCACCAATTATTGGAATAGCACGCCGTGTCGTTACAAGATTTATTATGAGCTAGCAAAAGGGACCTGATGGACCTATATAGTTTAAACTCTTGATAATTATGAAACCAAATTTTTCAAATATACATTTCATAATTATCAACTCTAACGTTACCCCACTAAAAGCTTAGAGCTGCACCCTCGAACTATATGGAATTACGAAGCCCTTATAACTAAGTCTCCATGACATATCATAATGTATCATATCCCCATAGGATTATCCATAATCTGCTTAAGGACAAGTTCTGTTTTACCTTCCCCATTATTTTTATCTTACGTTTCATCATCTCACTACTGAAAAACTTACCATCCAAAGACAGTATATCATTTGGTTACACCTATGCATCCAAATGGTTAAGTGTTCTAGTTTTTTAATTATACAATAACGCATATAAGAGGATATCAACTACTTCTGAAGAGGAGCTATGGATTCCATACCTATGAATAACAGGTTTACGCTATCAAAAGTTATGCCTCCAATGTACCGGCATGCGTACCACTATTAAAATGTGGATGTAACCCTTTGGTACATCAAAAGACATAAGTCAAGACAACAGGCTCACTATTTATCTCAGTATTAAGATACAATACATATGATTATTTAAAGTGAATCGATTTGTCGAGATAGAATTATTAATCCAAATCAATTCACTTTATGTCCCGATCCAACACATCGTCACCTATGATAATGTGTTAATGTTTCTTTTCACAAAATCCACCTCTGATGGTCAAGACAAACCATCTCCCATTAGGGATATAGACAACATAACAATCTTTGCAAGAATAAAGTGCCCAACTTTATTCCCTCGATTGCAAATCTTATGATTTAGACCGTTACCTTAAGAATTGTGTCTTTCGCATATTCTATCCATCATATGCCCAATTCTTAAAGGTTTAGACTGACAGTCTTAGACTTTTATTTACTTATCATACATTCAACAAAAATGAACTTAAAAAGGACAAGATTTGGTATGTAAATAATAAATAAATTCTTTATTGATAAAAATACCTTCAAAAACATATTACATTTTTACTATTTACGGCATACATGTCTAACAATCTCCTACTTGCACTAAGGGAGTATATATGACAAATCTCACTTCCCCATAGCTTCCACATGCCTCTCGAAGACTCTCCTAGTAAGTGTCTTCGTGAATGGATCAGCTAAATTGTCCTCCGATACGATTTTGCACATAACGACATGCACGCCTTCAATGAAGTCTTTTATCACATGATACTTTCGATCAATATGCTTACTCTTCTTGTGAAATATTGGTTCCTTAGCATTAGCTACTGCCACACTGCTATCACAGTACAATAATACCGCCTTATGCATACCAGGAGCTACCTTAAGATCCTCAAGGAACTTGCAAAGTCACACTACTTCTTTCGAATCATCACTAGTTGCCAAGTACAATCTTACTTCACACTTCTCTAACTGATGGCACTGCTGCCTAAAGTAAACACAAAACCCAAAGTCGATCTCCTATAATCCAAACAGGATTAGAAATCGAAATCAGCGTGTCCTAAAGGAGCTAAGTCCTCACCCGTATACACAAGCATATACCCTCGAGTCCTACTCAGATACTTGAACATATGCTTGACCGCAACCCAATGGTTCAGTTCTGGATTCGCTTGAAATCGACTTACAATCCTGACCTCATAACAAATATCCAATCGCATGTAAATTATAGCATACATAAGACTATCCACTGCCAAAGCATAAGGTAGCTTCTTCATGTATTCTCTTTCTTCCTCAAACTTTGGAGAGTCTTTCTTAAAAAGAGTAATTCCAGACCTAGATGGTTGCCTACCTTTCTTGGAATCCTGCAATGTAAACCTCCTAAGAATCGTATCTATGTAGCCCGCCTAAGATAAAGCTATCATTTTGTTCTTCCTATCCTGAAAGATCTAGATATCGAGAACAAAATTAGCCTCACTGAAGTCCTTCATGTCAAACTACTTGGTCAACCATAACTTGACCGATAACAACTCCTCAATGTCATTGCCAATTAAAAGAATGTAATCTACATAGAGTAGTAGAAAAACCACCTTTCCATCCTTAATGTGTTTTGTACACACATGATTCATCCACATTTTATGCATAACCATAAGTCTTGATCACTTCATCAAATCTTATGTTCCAAGAACAAGAAGCTTGCTTAAGTCCATAAATTAACTTTAGCAAGTTACAAACCTTGCCCTCCTAACCTTGACCTTGAACTTGTCTGGTTGTTCCATATAAATGGACTCATCAAGATAGCCATTTAGAAAAGTTGTCTTGATATCCATCTGCCAAATCTTGTAGTCGAGAGTGGCAGCTATGGACAAGAGAATGCGGATGAATTTAAGCATAGCTACAGGCGAAAAGGTTTCCTCATAATCGATTCCTTCCTTTTGCGTGTATCCCTTAGCTACTAGTCTAGTCTTAAAGGTTTTGACCTTTCCATCTACTCCTCTCTTCCTCTTGTAGATCCACTTACACCTTATGGCAGGAAAATCCACAAGCTCCTAGACCTGATTAGTCTCCATAGACTTCATCTCTATGTTCATGGCCCTCTGTCCAAAGTTCAAATCAACATCCTTCATGGCCTCTGCGTAAGTGTAAGGATCCCTATCATGTTTATCCGGTTTAGTCAAGAAGGCCTCACCATTGAACATATATCTCTTGGGTTGATGCCTGATCCTCCCACTACGCCGAAGCCCCTTAGGCTATTGTTGGGTTCATTTGATTTTTCTACACCGATTGGAGTGGTTTCTACTATAACCACTAGAGTGATCGAATCATTCCTCAACTCCTCAAGCACCACTTTACTTTGAGGCTTAAAGTAGTCCATGTAACTCTCCTCAAAGAAAGTTGCATTAGTTGAAACCATGACTTTATTTTCCTTTAGGTTATAAAAATAACCCCCTTTAGTCCCTGTTGGATATCCTACAAACATGCAAACTTTTGAACATGCTTCTAACTTATTTGTGTCCCTAAACAGGACATGAGCCGAACATCTCTATATGTGAATATAGTTTAAGGATGTCTTGCTTTTCGTCCGCAATTAAAGGCACATTTTTCAAAAGATAACATGTGGTTTGTAGTGCATATCCCCAAAAGGATAAAGGCAATGATGAATAACTCATCATGGACCTGATCATATCTAATAAATCCTATTTCTTCTCTTTGTTATGCCATTCTACTGCAGAGTGCTTGGCATAGTCAAATGGGATACAATCCCATTCTCTAATAAGTGTCCCAATAACTCATCAGAAAGGTTTTCATCACCTTGATCAGATCGAAGTGCCTTTTTAGGTCTACCCAATTGCTTTTCCACTTCAGCCTACAACTCCCTAAACTTGTCATAAGTTTCACTTTTGTGATGCATTATGTACACATACCCATATCTTGAGTAATCATCAATAAAAGTAACGAAATACTCATACCCTCCTCGTGCTTAGATGTTCATCAGTACGCAAACATTACTATACACAAGTTTTAGAACCCCTTCGGCCCTATTACCCTTAGACCCAAACCCTCCAAACAAGATTCATACTGTGGTATAGATTCCACCTTTAAGTGACTTAAAGGTCCATTCTTTACCAACCTTTGAATCCTACTCAGGTTAATATGGCCAAGTCGTAAATGCCAAAGATAAGTCTTATTAGAGTAAGAAGTTTTAAGCCTTTTAGAGTTATTATCATTCATCTCAACATTCTGCAGTAAGTCCATCTTAAGTTTGATAAAATATAGATTATTTTGCATCCATCTAAAACATATAAAAGATTTGTTTTTACGAATCACCACTTTACTATTAAAAAAAACCAAATAGGAATCTTTAAATAAACAAGCTATAGAAATTAAATTCCTTTTAAATTTAGCAACATAAAAACAATCTAGCAAATTAAATTCCTATAATTATCAAAATACAAAAGGACGTTTCCCACTACTTCAGCTAAGACCAAGAGTCCATCACTCATCTGAAGCATGAAGTCTTCATGAAGCGAACTTCTCGTTTCTTTAAACCCTTTCAGAGAAATACAAATATGATTAGTTGCTCTAGAATCTATGACCCAAACGTTACTAGATTCCTCAACCAAACAAGTTTCTAAATACAAAAGATCACACCTACCTCCTCAGGAAAGGAAGTCCTTACAATTCTTCTTAATGTGCTTGACCTTCTTGTAGAAGAAGCACTTGAGCATCTTTGGGTTCTTTTTTCTTCTTTTTCTTATTTTTGCCATTTACAAGAACAAAAGACTTCCTGTTCTTGGCCCTTTGCTTTTTTCCATTCCTAGGGTTAGGATTGGAACCAGAAGTAGCTGCCAAGTTGGCCTCGCCACCAGCAAGAGACTCCTTGATCAATAGTTTGAACTCTTGTAACTGTTACTTTGTCAAGGTCATATCCTAGCTATTGCTCAAATTCAATGTAGCTCTATATGAAATGAATTCCTGTGACAAAGTCTCAGTGAGGTGACATCATATGCTCCTTTACAGACATATCCAGTCTCTACTTACAGTTCAAGAGTTTTCGAAGCACCCCTTGCTGCTTTTTGTTAAGGCCTAGCCTCCAAATGTGTCTTCTAGATTATCCAAGATCTGCCTAGCAGTCTCATAATTCTCATGCTGAGCTTGCAGCAAGTTGTTCATACTGGCCATAACATAGTAGCGGGCCTAATCATTAGCATCTTTCCAAAGATCAGATGCTTGGATTTATTCATTAGTGGAATCTCCCATAGGCTCGGGAGGACATGGAACTGTCAGCATAAATTTGAGTCTCTCAAAGGATAGGACGATGTTTAGGTTTCATTTTAAATCATTATAATTCTCATCGGTTAATTGGTTTTTATCAAGTATCGATGATAAAGCGTTTTTAGACATTTTTAATCTACAATAAAGAATCATATACCAAACATAAGCAAACATATCATAATAATTTAGTAAGATAACACAATCATGTAAAACATACAAATATGTTTATGTGTCAAAACCTTGAAAAAATCACAACCTTACAACGATAATTTCCAACTCAAAATTCAACAAGCTCCTAGGAGAGTCTTGCCAAATTCAATCAGAAACACAGATCCCCTCCTAATTAATATATGCCATCCAAGACCCGTATGATCCAACATATATTAATAATCATATCTTTGGCCATCAATTTATTAACAGAGCTCCTAGGGGAGGTTAATAATAAAATTAACATGAGTGTATAACCATCGTTTCAATATTTTATCCATGATTTATAATCACTATCTAGGGGTGTACAACCATAAATCATGCTAAAATACCTTATTTTCTCGAAAATCTAACCTGGTATATGATAAAGACCCTCCCTAGGGGTTAGAATCACCATGCACTACCTATGGATCACCATACGTCCTCTCTTCGAAAACATTCTCCCACTCAATCTTCTGAAATCAAGGTTTTATTTTATAAACATGCATGAACAATTTTTTAATGAGCGGTACTCCATATTCTATATGACATGTTATCAATATACATGGCAAATCATATTATAATGCAGACAAGCAAAGCAATAATGCAAAGCTATGAGCAAAATAATAATAAATAACCGTAACATTATGGTTCCATCCTAGAGAAAAGAAAATAAAGATTACAAGACATAAATCGAAACATATTATCGATTCTTCATCCTTGAATCTTCAAGTTGTATCATTCTTTATGTAATGTCTATCTTCAAGTCTTTAATCCCGCATAGATCAGAAACTCCATATTTTCGGTCATATCCAAATTTAATGTTTCTTTGAATTGTCCCAAAAATAAAATGAATACTACATCGAAAACTACACCTTTTCTAGAAATCATAGCTCTCTGCTGGCATGTTGATCTTTGTGATCGGCCTGTCGATCTTTTCAAGTCAGCCTACCGAACATGATAGTTTAGCCTGTCGATCATGACAATTTAGCCTACTGAACTTAAAAGTTTGGCCTGCAGCTAAAGCCATCAAATTTCTACCTCGCAAATGGCCTGTTGATCCCAAATGTTTGGCCTGTAAGTCTACGACCATTAGCCTGTTGGACCTAAAGGTTCAGCATGCCGCTGAGCAAAGACCATATTTTTTCAAAAAATGCAGTTTTTTAATGCAATTTATCAATTTCATTTTCAACAATTCAAAAACATAAAATTAGAGACTCAAGAAATATATGGGAATGCTATCATTCATCTTCTAGATCTATCTTCTATATTCATCTTCTCCAAAAGATTATTTAATTACAAAATTCTTACAAATTTAAAATTAAATAATAATTCCTAGACAGAGATGATAGTCCACCAACTAATTACATGAAAAAACTAGATGCACATTCTAACCTTTAAGGAACCATAACTGGCATTAATTAATTAATTAATTAATTAATAATAATTTAATCAACCATAGTTAATGAATAAACATTCACCATATAATCCATGACAACATATAAATATATAAAAATGCTAGAGTGCCAACTCTCTAAAAAATTAAATTCAAGTATAGGAGAAATCAAGATCAGATAATTTATATGTATAGCATAATCACAAACTTGTAAACTTATGTAAAAACCACAGCTTTGATATCAATTGTTGGAAAATAGTACACAGCAAAATTTTAAAATTTTTTATACCAGAGTATTTTCTAAAACACAAGTTTGACACACTATATGCATAAATTAACCAGATCTTACTAACCTCGCAAATGTAGAAAAGCTCCCGCAATTCGTGAAGAGTATAACTTTCTAGAAGAGACTCAACCAACTAGTCTTCTTGGCTATTCTCTATCCACGATCAGAGTGTGTGTGGGCGCACATCATTCAACTTTTCATCGGTGATTCTCGTAACGACCAGTGGACATTCATTAATAAAATCTAATATTTAATTGCATTTAATTAATGAATTTACCCTTAAAAATTGAATTTTCTGTAAAAAAAATTATGATAACGTAGAAATAAGAAGTATCAATAGGAAACTCCACTGCGGACCCGATGCCATGTTGGATATTGTTAATACAGATTTTGTGAGTTTGAATACTCAAAAATTTGTAAATAATATCCATAAAATGAATTTTATATTACAATTAATTATAGAATTGCGATATAAATGAATGGATAATTAAGGTATAAACAATATAGAAAGTCTATCAAAACCCTAAATCAATGCAAAAAGGGGTCTAATGCGGTATAGGTATACTGCTAAGTGAAAACACAGATATAAGAAAATGTTATGTTTGGATTCCAAAAATAAACCAAAGGCAAGTAGGATATTTTATATAATCTAAGAATATGTGTTGCACCGATTTTACCACAACAGTATAAGAAAAAACTATGTAGTGAAAAATTTTATTGTGTAAAATTTTATGGCCTACCAAGTGGACATCAATTGAAATCTTATTGGGCCACCGTACCATGAAAGGTGGCCCAATCACAACTAGCCACCTTAGTCACCCAATTGATTACTTGGTGACTCACCACTTTTTTTAAAAAAAAAAACAAGCTAAGAGATAAGCCTTAATTAAAGGCTTAAGAAACAAGCTTTTCTCATTTCTTCTTCCTCCCAAAACCGATGGCCGTAAGAGCTAATTCTCAAAAATTTTCCCAAGCCCAAATTCTTGCAAAATTATCCCCACTAAGTTTCAAGCTTCAAGATTAAGGTTTTGTAAACTTTCAAGGTAAGAAATTCAACCTTTTTTTTCTTGAATTTTCTTAGGGTTTGACTTGGATTAAGAGGAGAATTTGATCCAAGGTTTCCTCATGTGAAGAGTGCTTAGGGAATGTGCAAAGGAGCCCTTGGAAAGCCTAGAATCACAAATTTTTCTTTGGGTAAGTTCTAATTCTCAAACTTAAGGTTTTCTTGGTTTTGTTTTAATTTTGATTATTTCAAAAGGCATGTGGATATTCAAGCAAGAGAATGGTTGAACTTCTTAAGTATGTGATTTATGATGTGATGGTGTTGTGGATATTAGGGGTTAAATGTGAAAATTGTGGGTTTATGCAAAAGTAGGATAGTTTTGTAATTTTGATGCTAGTTTTGGAAAAAATGGTGATTTGGCATGGAAATGGTTTTAGGAAAAGTTGAATCTGCCTTCATAGTGGCTAGAATGTTGTTTTAAAACTGATTATTTACAAAAATGACCAAAGAACTAAATTGCAAAGAGAAAGTTTTTCTCAACAAATTTAAAATGACCAAAAACACCCCGTGCAGTGGGAATTTCAAAAAAGTTAAAACGCGAAAGTTGTACATCTCGACGAAACTGTTAGGAATTATGGACGGGTCATCGAAAATCACCTTCATTTGCGAGTTAATGATTTTACAAAAAATTGTTAAAATTGAAAAAAATTTTAAGGTGCAAAAACGTCATTTTGTAAAAGGATTTTGGGTATCATATTTTGAGCAAATATCATCCTTATGAAAAATGGAAAATTATGGTTTAAAGAGATTATTTTTAGTTCCAGGGATAAAATTGTCAAAATTTTTAAATAAGGGACGAATTGCAAAGTTTTATTAAAATGGGGCATGATGTAAAATAAGAAAAGCCGACACCCTAGGGTATTATTTTAAAATCAATAAGCAACAATTTTTGCTAAAATAACAAAATCGAGCTTGAAAAATTTAGAAAGACCCATCGAGGGCAAAATTGTCATTTTTCCACGAGTGACCCTAACTGCTCTGAAACATTCCAAATAGGAAAAGGGAGTACTAATAAGATTGCCACCTTTTGATAGAAACGATAAGGTAGAATAAGATAAGGAAAAGAAAATCTGAGATCATTAGAGCGATAGGCGTGTATATAACCAGTCTATTGATTAAAGAATGTTTTATATTGACGCGCAAGATGAAATAGTGGAAATGTGGTTGATAGCATTATAATTGGCCAAACAAGGCCTTAGAAGATTAGGAAGGGGACTGAGATCAGCTAGCACAACAACATAGTCACGAAAGTATCAATCCCACCTACAATATGGAATTGTAGGTATAGAATATGATATATATACATATATGTATATAATGTATGTACCTGTGTGTATATTATTATCCATACCTATATGTATATTGATATGTGTACCTGCAGCGAGTATATAAAATAAGTACCTGTGTATATCTTATGTCGTATACCTATGCGTATATTGATATATACCTGTAAGTATATGAAATATGTACCTGTGTATACTATACAGTAGAAGAATATTTATGTTTTATGTATAACATGTGAACATGACCTCATGCATCGTTCGGTAACCAAAATAATTGGGCTAGTAAATACACCACCAGAAATAAAAAGAGTATCGTATCGACTCCTGACTCAAGGAGAGTTTAAGGTTATAGTATAGTCTCGGTGTCACGTAGACCTATGTGCGTAATGGTACGAACACTTTAGCCCTAGCTAAAGATATGACATGATAAGGATTAAGAATGTTCATAAGAACGCATAATTGGATCATGCATTTTAGTGAATGTGGCATGTGGGCTGTGTTGGGACTTACTAGGCACAAGCTCACTTACTATTTCATGCTATATATAGGTATCTCTACCAAAAGGTCATAGTAACTTCACTGATGAGTTGGTGGTGGTGGAATATGAGCAATGTGTAGAACTGGGTATGGATGCCACCATAAATGTGTTTCTACTATTATGTATTTTAAGTTATTTTGAAACGGGTTGTATAATAGCTGTAATATGGTTAAGTAAGATAAAACCTCTTTTGAGACATATTATACATATTACGTAATAAAAAGAAAGTTTGCTTTTGTATATATATAATTACTAAAGACATTTAAGTATGTATGTGTGAAATTCTAGAAAAAAAAAAGTATTTCTCAGATTTTCATTATTACGTAAGTAAGAAAAAGTAATACAGCACAACTCGATAAAGGCGAGTTGTGACAGGTGGTATCAAAACAGAATCCTACCACCCTACTGCACATTGCCGCATGCTCCACTGCTATTGCTCAAGTAAGATGGTTTAATTTTTAGCATGGGAATATTGAATTATGATTCTATGTAAGAACGAGATGCTAATTAAAATAATAAATATATTATATGGTGAAGCCGCACAACAATCATGATGTAGTGGCGGACCAAAGAGTAAGCATTTCCTTCCAGGAGATGATACCTCCACGTTACTTTGGCAGTCAACAACCAATGGCCTTGACGGAGTGGTTCCATAAATTGGAAGTGATTTTTGAGACTTGCCACACCCCACCACATCTACATGTCCCACTAGCCTTGGGGCAACTCCAATGGGAAGCACTAGAATGATGGATGGGGCTAGGACCAAAAGAGCGGCAACATGATTGGGAAGAATTTAAAAAGCAGATCTCCAAAAAATTCGCTCTGCTACCACCCGCCAACCACATACCAGTTCAGGTTAATCCTCATGTTTGGGCAGATTGGCGCCATCGACTCTACATACATATAGAACCGATCTAGGGTAGGTATGTAGGTGAATTGATGGAGCATTACTTAATGAGAATCCGTCAGACCATGATACCTTTGATCCTGCTTGAAATACCATTGTGACACATCTATGACCTTATATGGAGAGACCTTTTCGATATAATACAGCATCAGATGCAGTACCCAAGAGATTTCCTTAGCCTCAATGATTATTATGGAAGTATTGCATGCTGAACAAAACGTGGTCACACCGTTAGAGGATCCCCTGGTGGAGATGGATGATGATGATAAAGATGATGCTGGTGATGAGGATGATGATAAAGAGTTTGAATTTGTTCCAGTACCTCTTGAACCTATCATTGCTAGTGAAGATGAGTCTACTGATTCTAGTGAAGAGGAGGAGGACCCCGAGGAGGATCTTAAAAATAGTGATATGTCAGGCGTAGAATCAAATTAGGAAGAAAATGGACCTATGAAGACTTTTATGTATTAAGATGTATGTAGTTGTGTGACTAGTACAGTTTTGGCTTTATTGATCTTGTATATGAGTGTACTTCTAGTAAGTGGTATCCTTCTCGGTGGTAGTATACATGTTAGCTGGAAGAGATAACTGCTCCTTGAAATGATATAAAAAGTTTATGAAAGAAAGTAAAGTAAGAATATGTTAGTCCCTTATATAATGTTTTGTTAATGAGGAATGTAAAAGAAAAAGAAAGAAGTTAACGAATTTAATGTATGAAATGAAATGTTAAATGTATGCTATTGTTATGTTTGCATGATTTGGAGAAAAAAAAAGAAAGATTTTAATAAATACTATTAAATTAATAATATGTGCTGACGTAATAATGAAATTGTACCGTAGGCATATAAAATTATTACTGATCGCTGATGCACACGAAGGACCTACGAACCCAGACCTAATGGCCATGATTGTTGAATTGCAACAAAAGCTTTCGGCCTAGGAGCTGGAAATGCAAGGATTAAGAGAGCAACTAGCTAACTAGAATCCCATACCACCAGCACACTCAAATTCTCTACCCCTAGTACCACCGCCTCAGCAAGCAAAACCAACTGCTCCAGCTACCCGGTTGTGTCTGCTACTGAATTCTACGAAAGATTTTGAAGGATGAAGGCCCTAGAATTTGATGGATCTACTGACCCACTAGAAGTTGATGATTGGCTTACCGATATAGAAAGGGTTCTAAAATTTGTGGGACTCATTGATTGCGAGAAAGTTTTATGTGCTTCATTTTCTCACACCAAGGATGCAAGGAGATGGTGGGAGTCAATCAAATGTAGAAGGAATGTAGATAAAATGACCAGGCTAGATTTTGTGAATGAATTTGGAAGGGTTTATTTCAATGTGGAAACAATGGCAGCATAGCAAGAAGAATTTAACAATTTTTGACAAGGAAATATGTCAATGGTTGAAGCTGCGAAGAGATTCAATCAATTAGTGTGTCTTTGTCCTGAATTAGTACCCATAGATAGAGAAAGAATAAGATGACTGATGCCCCTATAGTTGATAGTGGAGGGCAAGCCCCTAAGGATGTAAAGGATTGTATCAAACGGGCCACTAGAGCTGAGTTTAGAATTGCTCATGATAAGGAGGAGAGAGTAAGAATTTTTAAGGTCCAAAAGGATGGAAAAAGCCTTAGCCAATAGAGTCAAGCCCTGCAAGCAAAAGGACAAGGAAACATCCTGAGTCAAAGGCAGTCCTGGAGTTACCCAGTCGGACGTAACCACAGCAGCAATAATAAGAGGAAATAGAATGTGAATAATCTAAAGAATCAGAGGGGACAACCCCAAAAGAGGATCAATGATGGAGGGAATAGCAAACCTCTCTACGGTCAATGTGGGAAGAGGCATGCGAGAAAGTGCAAAGCTAGCACTAATAAGTGTTTTATCTACGACAAAGAAGGACACTATGCTAGAAATTGTTTTTTTAATCCCTAAAATCAGAATAATCAGAGTCAGCAAAGGCCCCAAGGAACTAAACTTCATGCAGTCCAAGTGCAAATTGAAGGCCCCAGCATCAGTTAGGGACGTCTAGAGGCTCCGAAACCTAATGGATGAATTTATGCCTGCACAAAGAAAGAGGGTGATGCGGAACATCAAAGGTGGTAACAGGTCAGTTTTTTGTTGCCGACACTAATGCTTATGTTTTATTTGATTCAAGAGCAACACATTCATTCGCATCACTTAAGTTTGCTAAACGGATAGGAAATGAAGGAGATAGAATAAAGCAAACATTTAGGACTACACTTCCCTTTGGGGAGGTATTAAGTTTGAATTATTAGTTACGTCATGTAGCCATCATTATTTGCAAAAGGGAATGGTATATCGATTTAATAATAATCGATATACAAGATTATGAAGTTATCTTGGGAATGGATTTCCTAGCAAAATACACCGCCAAGATTAACCGCCGACATTGTAAGGTTACAGTTTTACCTTTTGGAAGTGAGAAATTTACGTATTCAGGGAAGATTCCCAAGGCTCCAAAGACACTAATTTTGGCATTGAAAGCAAGGAAGATGTTGGAGAGTGGATGCATTGGTTATCTGGTGAATTTAGTAAACAAAGATCAGGAAGCACAATTAGGACCAGAGAATGTCCCTATAGTAAAAGAATTTGTTGACGTTTTTTCTAGACGAATTACCAGGCTTACCACTTGAGCATGAAATTTCGTTCGAGGTTGAATTGACGCTGGGTATAGCCCCATTTTTGAAGGCACCATATCATATGGCTCTAAGAGAACTCAAAGAGCTTCAAGTGCAATTGTAAGAATTGTTGGACAAAGGGTTTATCTGGCCAAGTCATTCTCCATAGGGAGCGACCGTTTTATTTGTTAAAAAGAAAGATGGAACCTTACGGATGTGCATTGATTATCGGGAACTAAACAAAGTTACGATTAAAAACAAGTATCCACTTTCAAGGATTGATGATTTATTTGATCAATTGAAAGGAGCATTTGTATTTTCAAAAATTGACTTGGGCTCTGGATACCATCAGCTTCAAGTTAAGGAAGAGAACGTGCCAAAGACAGCATTTTGAACGCTTTATGGACATTATGAATTTTGCGTTATACCATTTGGATTGACCAATGTCCCAACAGCCTTTATGGATCTTGTGAACTGAATTTTCAAGGACTATCTTGACAAATTTGTCATCGTGTTCATCAATGATATCCTCATTTATTTGAAAATGTCGAGAGAACACGAGGAACATTTGAAGACTACACTACAACTGTTAAGAAACAATCAGTTGTATGCTAAGTTCTCAACATGTGGATTCTGGCCGAAAAAAGTTCATTTTCTAAGACATTTGGTGTCATGAGATGGAGTATCTGTCGATCCTTCCAAAGTTGAAGCAATAAATAAATAGCCTACGCCGAAGAACGTTACTAAGATCAGGAGTTTTCTTAGTCTAACAGGCTATTACCGACATTTTGTAGAAGGATTTTCTAGACTCGTAGCACTACTTACAACTCTTACATAGAAGGTAGTAAACTATGAATGGGCCAAAAAGTGTGAAGAAAGTTTTCAAGAGTTAAAAAGGTGACTCACAAGTGCACCGGTACTGACTATACTTGATTCGAACTTAGGAAATTTTGTGATCTATAATGATGCATCAAAAAGAGGCTTGGGAGCCATACTTATGCAAAATGGAAAAGTGATTGCATATGCATCCAGCAACTAAAAGATCATGAAAGGAACTACCTAACGCATGATTTGGAAGTAGCAGCAATCGTAATCACATTGAAGATCTGGTGCCACTATTTGTATAGTGCTAAATGTGAGATTTATACTGACCACCAGAGTCTGAAGTACATTTTCATATAGAAGGAGCTCAATATGAGACAACAAAGATGGCTCGAGCTAGTTAAGGACTATGACCATGAAATTTTATGTCACCCTAGAAAGGCTAACCAGGTAGCTGACACACTTAGTCGTAGAACAACGTCCTCACTTGCAGTGATGCAGCTGATACCAAATCTCTCCAAAAATACTTGATAGAAGGGGAAATAGAGGTAATCACATGAGGATTAGCCGATCTATCATTCTGACTAGTTATCCTAGAGAACCTAAAGGAGCAGCAAGAAGCAGATTCATCATTTCTCAAGTACAAAGTAAAGCCCTTAAAAATAAGGAAGTAGGATTTAGTATCCTAGAAGATGACATTCTCTACCATAGAGGCAGATTATACGTTCCTAATAATGAAGAGTTTAAGAGGTAGATATTAGAGCAGGCTCATGAGGCACCATATGCTGCTCATCCAAGAGCTACCGTAATGTACAAGGATTTGAAAGATCATTATTCATGGTATGGAATGAAAAATGATGTCGCACAATTTGTCAGTAAATGTCTCATGTGCCAAAAAGTGAAGGCAGAACACCAACAAGTGGTAGGTGAACTACAGAAGATAGAAATTCCAAAATGAAAATGGGACCAGATAACCATAATTTGGTGACTGGACTACCCAAAACTATTGGCGGAAACAATGCTATATGGGTGATTGTAGATAGATTGACTAAATATGCACACTTGTTGCCTATTAAACTTAGCAGCTTTATAGAACGATTAGCTAAACTATACGTTGCTTAGATAATTAGATATCATGGAGTCCCAAAATCCATTATTTCTGATCATGATGGCCAATTCAGTTCCAAGTTTTGAAGGAGCGTTCACCAAGCAATGTGAATGAAGCTGACCTTTAGTACAGCTTTCCACCCTCAAACGAATAGTCAGTCTAAAAGGAACATTCAAACTCTAGAAGATATGCTGAGAGCCTATGTTTTAGATCTTAAGGGAGGATGGGATAAAAAGCTTCCATTGATTAAATTTGCTTACAATAACAGTTATCAAACCTCCATAGGAATGGCTCCATGTGAAGCTCTTTATAGGAGAAGATGTAGATCACCGCTACATTAGTATGAAACCAAAGAAAAAGCATTATCGACTATGGATTTCGTGCAAAAGAACAGAGGATGTAAAACTAATTCGTCAATGGATAGATACTGCTTTTAGTCGTTAGAAGAGTATGCTGATCGACGAAAAAGACCCCTAGAATTCCAAGTAGGGGATTTGGTCTTCTTGAAAGTAACTCCAATGAAAGGGCTAGTAAGATTTGGGAAGAAAGGAAAACTCAGCCCAAGGTATATTGGACCATTTGAAATTCTAGAAAGAGTAGGCAGTATGGCTTACAAATTAGCTTTACCTCCTGAAATGGCATCGGTACATAACGTGTTTCATGTATCCATGCTAAAAGAAGTATGTACCTGATCCTTCACATATTCTGCAGCCTGAAGAAATTGATGTATAAGAGAACCTATCCTATGAAGAGAAACAAGTTTAGATTCTGGCTCGAGAAGAAAAGGAAATAAGAAACAAGAAGAGTCCTCTCGTCAAAGTTTTGTGGCGTAACCAACAAGTAGAGGAAGCAAACTGGGAGCGAGAGGATGAAATGAGGAAAGTCTACCCCAAATTGTTTTGATTTTCGAGGACGAAAATTCTTAAAGGGGGTAGGTTGTAATGACCAGGGGAAATTTATTAATAAAATCTAATATTTAATGGGTTTAATTAATGAATTTACCCTAAAAAATTGTATTTTTTGTAAAAATTATGATAATGTACAAATAAAAAGTATCAATAGGAAACTCTATTGCAGACCCGATGCAATATTGGATATTGTCAATACAGATTTTGTGAGTTTAAATACTCAAAAATTTGTAAATAATATCCATAAAATGAATTTTATATCATAATTAATTGTAGAATTGTGATATAAATGGATGGATAATTAAGGTATAAATAATATAGAAAGTCTACCAAAACCCTAAACTAGTACAAAAAGGGGGTCCGATGCGGTATAGATATACTGCTAAGTTAAACACAAATATAAGAAATGTTATGTTTGGATTCCGAAAATAAACCAAAGGCAAGTAGGATATTTTATATAGTCTAAGACTATATTTTGCACCGATTTTACCACAACAGTATAAGAAAAAAACTGTGTGGTGAAAAATTATACTGTGAAAAAATTTGGGGCCCATCAAGTGGACACCTATTAAAATCTTATTGGGCCACCATGCCATGAAAGGTGGCCCAATCACAACTAGCCACCTTAGTCACCCAATGGATTACTTGGTGACTCACCACTTTTTTTTTAAAAAAAAAAAAAACTAAGAGATAAGCCTTAATTAAAGGCTTTAGAAACAAGCTTTTCTCATTTCTTCTTCCTCCCAAAACCAACAACCATAAGAGCTCATTCTCAAAAATTTTCCCAAGCCCAAATTCTTGGAAAATTACTTCCACCAAGTTTCAAGCTTTAAGATTAAGGTTTTGTAAACTTTCAAGGTAAGAAATTCAAACTTGTTTTCTTGAATTTTCTTAGGGTTTTACTTGGATTAAGAGGGGAATTTGATCCAAGGTTTCCTCATGTGAAAAGTGCTTAGGGAATTTGCAAAGGAGCCCTTGGAAAGCCTAAAATTACAAATTTTTCTTTGGGTATGTTCTAATTCTCAAACTTAAGGTTTACTTGGTTTTGTTTTAATTTTGATTATTTCAAAAGGCATGTGGATATTCAAGCAAGAGAATGGTTGAACTTCTTGAGTATGTGATTTATGATGTGATGGTGTTGTGGAAATTGGGGTTTAAATGTGAAAATTATGGGTTTATGCAAATGTAGGATAGTTTTACAATTTTGATGTTAGTTTTGGAAAAAATAGTGATTTGGCATGAAAATGGTTTTAGGAAAGGCTGAATCTGCCTTTCATAGTGGTTGGAATGTTGTTTTAAAACTAATTTTTTACAAAAATGACCAAGGACTATATTGCAAAGAAAAAATTTTTCTCAACCGATTTAAAAATGACCAAAAACACCCCTATGTAGTGGGAATTTCAAAAAAGTTAAAACATGAAAGTTTTGAATCTCGACGAAACTGTTAAAAATCATAGACGGCTTGTCAAAAATTGCCTTCGTTTGCGAGTTATTGATTTTACAAAAATTTTTTAAAATTGAAAAAATTTTTAAAAGGCAAAAACGTCATTTTGTAAAAGGATTTTGGGTGAAAAATTATAGTTTAAAGAGATTATTTTTAGTTCTAGAGTAAAATTGTCAAAATTTTCAAATAAGAGATGAAATTACAAAGTTCTATTAAAATGGGGCATTGATGTAAAATAAGGAAAGCCAACACCCTAGAGTATTATTTTAAAATCAAGAAGCAACAATTTTTGCTAAAATAGCAAAATCGAGCTCGAAAAATTTAGAAAGGCCAACCGAGGGCAAAATCATCATTTTTTCACGAGTGATTCGAACTACTCTAAAATGTTCCATATAGGAAAAGGGAGTACTAATAAGATTTTCGCCCTTTGTTAGAAATGATAAGGTAGAATAAGATAAGGGAAAGAAAATCCAAGATCATTAGAGCGATAGACGGGTATATAACCAGTCTATTGATTAAAGAATGTTTTGTATCGACGTGTAAGATAAAATAGCAGAAATGTGGCTAATAGCATTATAATTGACCAAACAAGACCCTAGAAAATTAGGAAGGGGATTAAGATTGATTAGCACAGCAGCCTAGTCGCATAAGTACCAATCCCACCTACAGTATGAAATTGTAGGTATAGAATATGGTATATATATACATATATGTATATAATGTATGTACCTATATGTATATTATGATGCATAACTGTGTGTATATTGATATGTATAACTGCGAGTATATAAAATAAGTACCTGTGGTATATTATGTCGTATACCTGTGCGTATGTTGATATGTACCTATAAGTATATAAAATATGTACCTATGTGTACTATACAGTAGAAGAATATTTATGTTTTATGTATAACATGTGAACATGACCTTATGCATGGTATGGTAACCAAAATAATTGGGCTGGTAAATACACCACCAGAAATAAGAAGAATGTCGTACCGACTCTTGACTCAAGGGGAGTTTAAGGTTATAGTATGGTCTCGGTGTCACGCAGGCCTATGTTTGCAATAGTACGAACACTTGGGCCTAGCTAAAGATAAGACATGATAAGGATAAACAATGTCCATAAGAAAGCATAATTGGATAATGCATTTTAGTGAATGTGGCATGTGGGCTGTGTTGGGACTTACTAGGCACAAGCTCACTTAGTATTTCATGCTGTAGGTATCTCTACCAAAAGGTCAGAGTAACTTCACTAATGAGTTGGTGGTGGTGGAATAAGAGCAATGTGTAGAATTGGGTATGGATGCCGCCACAGGCGCGTTTCTACTGTTATGTATTTTAAGTTATTTTGAAACGGGTTGTATAAAAGCTGTAATATGGCTAACTAAGAAAAAACCAATTTTGAGACATATTATACATATTATGTAATAAAAAGAAAGTTTACTTTTGTATACATATAATTACTAATGACGTTTAAGTTTGTATGTGTGAAATTCTAGAAAAAAAGTATTTCTCAGATTTTCATTAATACGTAAGTAAGAAAAAGTAATATAGCATAGCTTGATAAAGGTGGGATATGACATTCTTCTTACAAGTAATTGAGAAAACCCAAAGCTATAGTTTGTGATGTGTAAACAATAGCTCTTAGGGAGTTACAGAGTCTTACCAGCAGAGTCTCACTCTTAATCTCTTAATTAATCTCATCAACAATGATTCTCACTCCCCTTTTTATAGAGGTTGGGCCTAGGAGTCAGTCGTTATCAGATAAAGCCTCAAAAATTTGAATGAGAATCAAATCAGGAACAATATCTGATAAAATCTACGTGAAAATGTGTGATCTACTTATTTCTTGGTCGGTAGGCCAAACTAGTAGATTGGCCTGCCGAAGTTGCTCCATTAGCTGGCTGAACTAAAAGATTGGCCTGCCGAATATGCAATAAATGATTCTTGCAAATCTTTATTTCCCACCCAAGATTCTTGGGATATAGCTTTAGTTTTAATTCAAATAACCTAATAGAAAAGTTATCTGATAAAATAGTCATATCTAGATAATCTTTAGAAAAATAAATATTCTTGATAATTCAACAAGTTTATCTTGAATTAATTTATTTAAAATTAATCCAACCGATAAACAAACATGAATTATTTGATCCCAATAATTCAACAAGTTTATCATGAATTAATTTTTCATAAAATTAATTCAATCGATAAACAGACATGAATTATCTGATCCTATCGAATTTTCAGCCAATTTGATAATTTGATACAAGTCACTAATTATTGGAAAAGCATGCTGTATCGTTACAGGATTTATTATAAGCTAGCAAAGGAGACTTCATGCACCTATATAGTTCAAGGTCCTGATAATTATGAAACCTAATATCCTAGATATACATTTCATAATTATCAACTCTAACGCTACTCTACTAAAAGCTTAGAGCTACACTCTCAAATTATATAGAATTACGAAGCCCGTATAGCTAAATCTCCAATGACATATCATAATGTATCGTATCTCTATAAGATTACCCATAATCGGCTTAAGGACAAGTTTTATTTTACCTTGCTGATTATTTTTATCGTACATTCCATTATCTCACTATCGAAAAACTTACCATCCAAAGACAATATACCTTCGGTTACACCTATGCATTCAAATGGTCGAGCACTCCAATTTTTCAATTATAGGATAACTCATACAAGAGGGTATCAACTACTCCTAAAGAGGAGCTATAGATTTCATATCTATGAATAACATGTCTACTCTATCAAGAGTCATGCCTCCAATGTACCGACATGCATACCACTATTAAAATGTAGATGTCACCTTTTGGTACATCAGAAGATATAAGTCAAGATAATAGGCCCACTATTCATCTTAGGATTAAGATACAATACATATGATTGTCTAAAGTAAATTGATTTGCCGAGATAGAATTATTAATCCAAATCAATTCACTTTATGTCTAGATCCAGCATATCGTCACCTATGACAATGTACCAATATTTCTATTCATGGAGTCCATCTCTGATGGTCAAGACAAACCATCTCCCGTTAGAGATATAGACAACATAACAATCTTTGCATGAATAAAGTGCCTAACTTTATTCCCTCAATTGTGGATGTTAGACATGTTTGCCCTAAGGAGTAAAAATGTAATATGTTTTTGGAGACATTTTATTAATAAATAATTTATTTATTATTTATTATTTATATACCAAATCTTGTCATCTTTATATTCATATTTGTTGAATGTATGTTAAGCAAACAATAGTCTAAGACTATCAGTCTAAACCTTTAAGAAGTGGACATATGATGGACAGATTATGCGGAAGACACGATTCTTAAGGTGACGGTCTAAATCATAAGATCTGCAATCGAGGGAATAAAGTTTGGCACTTTATTCATGTAAAGATTGTTATGTTGTCTATATTCCTATTGGGAGATGGTCTGTCTTGGCCATCGAAGGTGGACACCGTGAATAGAAACATTGACACATTGTCATAGGTGACTATGAGTTGGATCGGAATATAAAGTGAATTGATTCAGACTAATAATTATATCTTGACAAATCAATTCACTTTAGACAATCATCTGAATTGTATCTTAATCTTGAGATGAATAGTGGGCCTATTGTCTTGACTTGTGTCTTTTAATGTACCAAAGGGTGACACCCACATTTTAATTATGGTATGTATGCTGGTACATTGGAGGCATGACTCTTGATAGCGTAGACCTATTATTCATAGATATGTAATCCATAATTCCTCTTTAGGAGTAGTGATATCCTTTTATATGTGTTATCCTGTAATTGAAAAACTAGAACGCTCAACCATTTGGATATATAGGTGTAACCAAATGGTATACTGTCTTTGGATGGTAAGTTTTTCGATAGTGAGATAATGGAATTTAAGATAAAAATAATCTAGAAGGTAAGATAGAACTTGTCCTTAAGTCGATTATGGATAATCCTATGGAGATATGATACACTATGATATGTTATAGAGACTTAGCTATATGGGTTTTGTAATTCTATATAGTTCGAGAGTTCATCTCCAAGCTTTTAGTGGAGTAGCGTTGGAGTTGATAATTATGAAATATTAATCTAGGATATTGGGTTTCGTAATTATCGAGAGCTTGAACTATATAGGTCGATCAGGTCCCCTTTGCTAGCTCACAAAATCCTGTAACGATACGGCGTGCTTTTTCAATAATTGGTAACTTATGTTAGATTTATTAGATTGGTTGAAATTTGAAAGAATCAAATAATTTATGTCTATTTATCGGTTGAATTAATTTTGTGACAAAATTAATTCAAGATAAACTTGTTGAACTATTGGGATCGGATAATTCTTGTTTGTTTATCAGTTGATTTAATTTTGAATAAATTAAATCAAGATAAACTTGTAGAATTATTAGGAATTCATTTATTTTCCTAGAGATTATCTAAATAAAGTTGTTTTAATTAGATAACTTTTCTATTGAGTTATTTGAATTAAAACTGAGACTTTATCGTATAGAATCTCAGGTGGAAAATAAAAGATTCGGTTGAGATTTTTTATTGACAGTTCGGCATGCCAATCTTCAAGTTCAGCCTACCGATGAGGCAAGTTCGGCTTGCCTATGAGACAGATCAAGTTGCCTATGGGTGAAAAAAAGGTCACATGTTTTCAAACGGATTTCATCAGATATTGATATGAATTCAATTCTGATTTGAATTTTTGAGACCTTATCTGATAAGGACTGACCCTAGATCCAACCTCTATACATAAGGAATGAGTCTCATAAGTTATTTAGATCAATTGAGAGATTAAGAGTGATACTCTAAAGGCAAGAAGCTGAAACTCCCTGAGAGCTCTTGTTCATAAATCATGAACACTAGCTTTGAGTTCTCTCAATTGGTTGGAAGAAGAGTCACCTGATGGAAGAGTTGCACGTGTGAGCCCACACTCACTCCGATCGTGGATAAAGAATAGCAAAGAAGGCTAGTTGGTTAAGGTCCTTCTGGAACGTTATTTCTCTACACAGATTTAGGAAGCTTTTCGGCATACACAAGATTAGTAAGATCTGATTAATTTATGCACATAGCATGTCAAACTTATGTTTTAGAAAATACTCTGATATAAAAATTTTAAAATTCCACTACGTATTATTTTTCTAACAGCGAATCTTATAATTTAGTCCGTCACCTTAAGAATTATGTTTTTCGCATAATCTGTCCATCATATGCTCAATTCTTAAAGGTTTAGATCGAAGTCTCTAACTTTTGTTTGCTTATTATACATTTAACAAATATGAATGTAAAGAGGACAAGATTTGATATGTAAACAATAAATGAATTCTTTATTGATAATAATATCTCTAAAAACATATTACATTTTTACTCCTTAGGGCATACATGTCTAACAAGATGTATGGATGCTATTATTTATGAAGGTTAGATTTAGATCATATAAATAAAATAGAAAAAAGACAACATAAATAATTCATCAAGTTCTGCATTGTTTCTTAAAAAAAATAAAATGATTCTAATTTTATCAGACGGTTTAGAAAACTTGAATACTAGTAGATGTTTATTCTTATCCTATTACAAGATGCTAAAAGAAAAAAAAAATGTAAATTTAACAAAACTAATTGAAAATTAGGCGGTCTAAAACTCAACAATATTGATAAATATTTTATTATAGCTTAAAATTCTTGTATTTTTTAGTACGATTTTTCTATCATATTAATCCTATTTTGTCCTATTATTTGAACTCAAGAATTTAGCTGCATATTAAAAATTAAAATTATCTTAACAAATAAATGAAAGGTTAATTATATAACTATAATTTTTAGTTTTAATTATTTCTCAATGTATCCATCTTTTTTAAGAAACTACAAAGGTATCCTTTAAATTTGAAAAACTTGTTTTAATTTTATTCATCACAGATTTTTAGATAAAAAAAGTGGAATTAAAACAAAGATATACTTAATTAGACTGAATTTGTGTTTAAAATATATTTTTCTTCTTAAGAAAATTCTAACATTAAAAAAGCTATAAAGATCTTTTTTTAAAATTTAATACCTTGTTTAAGGAGTTTTTATGTTTTTAAATAGGTTTTTTTATAACTGTTTAAAGGTAATTATATCGTTTTGCTTAATTTTTTTATTTATAAGGATAAAATTTAAAAAGTTTTTTTAAATGCAAAGGTACTTTTGTAGTTTTTAAAAACAAAATGACTGATCGATAAATAGTTAAAACTATAAAGTACAATTATATAATTAATCCTTAAATGAATTATCAAAATAGTATCGGGGTCAATGAATAAGGAAAGAAAATGAATAACAGATCTAAACTCCTACTTTTTACCTCTTAAGTGGCATACTTCCTTCTTTCTTTTAAATTTGATATTAAAAAAGCAGTCTTGGTTTGGATTTGTGGTTATTTAAGAAGTTTCCATTATGAAAACATGCTCACGTGGTTATAACCTTCTTTCTCAAAATATGCAAGTCTACACACAACTATGTTCATTTCGATATTTGCACGTATTCTTTTATGCTAATCACACTCCAAACCCCATTTGCTCCAAATCAACAAGAAAGGAAAACTTAAAAAGCAAAGACAGTTTACTTGACAACTTAGTTAAAACTTATTATTTATTCTAAATTAACCAAAAAAAAATCTAAAAAGGAAAGACGGCTTTACTAATAAGTTTTAATAGCTAAGTCGGTGTTTGAAAGAATGGTGGGAATTAGTGGTGAGAACTACTTTTACTGTAACATGTGAGAGTTTTACACTATAGCAATTTTTTTTATTGTTATTGTAGCATGTGAAAGCTTTTTACTGTTCATAACTGAGATTGTGGTGGAAACTGAGTGATTCCCACCACTCCTAAACACCTCCTAAGTGTAAAGTTCTCTCGCATGTTAATAGTAAAGTAAAAATTTATAATAGTATAAAACTTTTATATAATATAACGTATCTGTTCTAACTCCCTATGTTCCCTCTCGACATATTTTTGATATACCGACAAACATGCCTGTGCTTCGTTGGATTTGATTCGGATAATCGTTCAAAAACAACCACTCAAGGTCTTTTCGCAAATAAAACATAAAACAAAAGGCATTTTAGGAAACAAAAAATACTTTTTTTTTTTAAGATAAAAAAACTTTTCTAGTTGCCCGCCGAATATATAATCTAAATTAATAATAGAATACTAAGCCAATGCCAGAGCATCAACTTCCAATATCCCCTAACCCCTCCTCCGTCCACTTTCTCTCTCAAAATCTTCAATTCGATCAACTGTGTATATATACATATAGTTGTATATATATAGGTGAAACAGAAGATAATATTATTTATCAATTTATTCACTGGGGGGATTTATAAAAAATGATGATATTGGCATTCTGAGAGTTTTCACATGGTCTTTGTTCCTCTCCTCGTTGTTCTGTTTGATGCGAAATTCAAATTCTTTTGAGAGAAAAAAAAAAGTTCAGTAGAGAGAGAGAGAGAGCGATGGACTCGCCGTCGAAGGCCAGTGAGAATCCGAGGCGGATCGCGGCGAGGTCGTCGACGATAGATTCCCTCCGGGGATGCGGGCTGTCGGGGATGAGCATCGACGAGGAGGAGTTGAGGCGGAAGCTATTGATGCCTCGGTACTTGCGCCTCGCCATGCGCGACTCCATCCGGTTCAAGGACCCCAGCGCCGGCGAGAGCCGCCTAGGAAACGGCGCCGCCAGCTGAGATGGCTACGGCGAGGAGGACAAGGTCTCGCCAGAGTCGCCCATGGTCGTCTTCATTAATTCGAAGAGTGGAGGGAGGCATGGGCCAATGCTCAAGGAAAGACTTAAGCAGTTGATGGGCGAAGAGCAGGTTTTATTTTATTTCCTTTTTTTATTTTGAGTAAATTTATCGATTTTTTATCGTTCTGTCATCATTTGTTACTGAATTATTCGAGAATAGTTTGGTTTTATGAAGCAATTTCAGTTTTGAAAAAGAGTTGGTTTTTCTGTTTATGTGCTTATGCATGCACGTGAAGCTGTGATTCATGCTTGTTCTTCTGTACTTTTGATTGGAAGATTTGCTAGTTCTGATTAATATGAGATTGTAAGTTAATTGGAGCTTGATGGACAAGAGAGTGGACTGTTTTAGTACCTATTTAGGTGATTTTCTGGTTGATTAGTTTGGATACAAGAAATGCAAACTAGGCCCCTTTAATTCATAGATTTGAACAGATATTTGTATTTTTGCGGGAGAAAGTATTGTAACAAAAGATCATTTTACGGGATTACAGCAGGTGCCTTGGTTTATGGCAATCATTTCGTCATGGTTTTGTTATTAAGAGTACGGAACTTTAAGACTTACTTTTATTTATAACGATTGGAGAGTAGAAGCTTAAACACTGTTCAAGTAGTTCGCCAAACACACTCCTTGCTTCGAAGTATGTGCAAAAGAACTTTTGGGGCCTCCAAAGGCAATACCAAACTGGATTTTAAGATTCTTGCTGTTTTGTGGTTTTTGGGTCTTCTTTTTTTTTCTTTAACTGACATCTTGCATGATCCAGTTAAACGCTTTAAGAATGTTGGTTTGTATATAAAGCGAATGAGCCTATGCACTCTGTCATATGGCAAAGACACGATCTTTATTCATTTTTTTTTGAACAAGAAACTAAATGATTGTATTGATGATGAAATTGTTAGTAAGACAAAATTGGAGGAAAAGGCTTCCTAACTACCCTATGAAAAGAAAGCAAAGGAGGACTGTAAAAAAGAAGCCCAACTCCAAACAAGAGCCGAAAAATCTGATGTCCAAATTCTTTATGGCCATAAACCCACAAAGTAACCCAATACTTGTTCTTATTCCACACAGCGAAGCTATCTTCTAACTTATCCTCAAATATTCTACGGTTCCTTTCTAACCAAATCCCCCAGAATATTGCTAATGTAGCAGTCTTCCACAAAATTCTGCCCCTATAACTGAAACTAGACGGAAGAGAACACTCAAAACTTCCTTACAGCTTCTAGGCATAACCCAGGATATTCCTAACTCTTTCAACCCAGGACATGAACTTTATTCATCAATGGCATGCTTATGTAATGTGGACTGTGGGGTATGTTTGCGTCTTCTTTGCAGCCTGGAATTCTTTTGTTTTATTTTTCTTTCCTAAACCTTTGTCTGTTTTGTGAGGACAAAATTCTTTGGTTTTGGATTGTTTAAGAGTGCTCTTAAATTGGGAGTTAGTTTAATGCAGGTTTTTGACCTAACAGACGTGAAGCCTCATGAGTTTGTCCGATATGGACTTGGTTGTCTTGAAGTGTTGGCTCGACTTGGTGACTCCTGTGCTAAAGAGTGCCGTGAAAGGATGAGAGTTATGGTATGACTATTAGGGGAAGCAATTTTGACTACTTTTATATATAATTGTAAAATTTGTTGCCATGTTAGTTATATGACCAAAGAAATCAAAATTTGATGTGGGAAATACTTGGATGCTTGGGCAGGTTGCAGGCGGTGATGGTTCGGTTGGTTGGGTACTAGGGTGTCTAGGAACACTTAACAGACAGGGTCAGGAGCTAGTTCCTCCTGTAGGAATCATTCCACTTGGTACAGGAAATGATCTATCTAGGAGTTTTGGCTGGGTGAGTCTCTTCTGGTTTGAACATTGAACTACGTAAGTGTTGCCTAGCTTTGTTTAGAGTTGAGATTTTTTGACAGGGTGGTTCTTTCCCTTTTGCCTGGAAATCAGCCATCAAGAGATCACTCCACAAGGCCACAACATGTGAAATTTGCCGTTTGGATTGGTAAACAGTCACTTTCTTATTTATCGACCTGTAATAAGTAATATGGTCTCTATTTGGCGACACTGTTAATCCCTTTTTTTTATTTTTTTATTTTCTTCACCATGTTGCCTTTTTAACTTAAATAATTATAATTTTTTTTAACCATGATCAGAGTCCAATGGTTCAATCATTGCTTTCTGTCTATTATAATTGGCTAATGATGAAATTTGTTAGCCACTTTTAACGAATGTCAAATTGTTTATTTACCACTTTTCAACCCTAACTTTGCTTTCTCTTGTTATCTTTTTGAACTATTCTGGATTTCAAAATGATGATCTTTCATCAAAAACACTCCATGTCTCCATCCTGTTTCTCTTTCTATATTTTCCTTGTTGTGGTTGTTGCGAATCCTACATTGTCACAATGTGTAATGAATAATGTATGTTGCCAAATATATCTTATTCAACATAATTGACAAAAAGTGAACATTTTTTTTTCAAACAATAACAAATAATGAATTTTTGTTCGCATGTCTGTGTCTTTTTTTGATATTTAAATGAGATATATTTTGCTTCTTGTAAACTTATGACTACCTGCTTGTGGTAGAAGGCTAAGCTTGCTATCTGACAGATAATAGTTCTGTAAACATTCATTTTGGTGACGCAGTTGGAATCTTACGTTGTCAATGCCAGCTGGAGAAGTTGTGGAGCCTCCACATTCTCTAAAGCTTGCCAAAGACTCTGCTCTTGATGAGGTTGTGGTTTCAATCTGTTTACAATTTAGTTATTTTATTGTCAGTTAGCTATTTGTTCTGAGGAATTTTACCCTGTAAATGATTCAGTTACAAAATAAAAGTGCGTTGTTAGTAACCTGCAAATATCTATTCCGTGTTGTTGCTCTCTTCTATGAAAAGCTTGCTTTTCTTCTGTGAAAAGTCTTATTCTGATATTGGTCAGGCCTCAAGATAGATGGTAGCACCGATTTTTTTATTTTTTATATTTTTACTTTTTAAGTTAGGATTCTTTCTCAGAAGCTTCTCTGCATGGTATATTACCCTGCTCTTGACTGCATAATGCTAATTCATTATTGCACTGCCAGATATAATTTGCAAGCACTTTTACTTGCATTATTCTTTTAAAACTTAGTAGTCTATATTGAAACGTGTTGTTTAGAGGCTAGCTGATATTAGATTTTTTGGAAATTTTTGTGATTCACATATATGCTTGTATTTCAAAACAGTACTTTACGGGAAGTTAAGTCTTGTGGAAACTGTAAATTTTAACTGTTGATGAGAATATATTTACTCCCTCCTTTTCTTTTGCAACCTCTGATGCACACTGCTTATGTCATTTGGAGTCTGTTTTCTGCTAGTTACAGTGAAGCTATTCTATTGAGTATCAACATTTTCATGTGAACATTTTACTTAAAACTGGCGAAACTAATTTGGATTACAGGGTCTGGAAATTGAGGGGGCGTTGCCTGAGAAAACGAATTGCTGTGAAGGGGTTTTTTATAATTACTTTAGCCTAGGTATGTTTGTCTAAACCTTGACTTGTAAAAAAGCTGGTTTGTAGTCTCCATATACGGATTTTAACTTAAAATTGTAACATTGTTCTGCTCATCCATTAATTTTATTTGAACCTTACTGGGATTACATTTTAATCCTTCTATGCCAACCTCCCCAATTTTGGATTTTTATACAGGAATGGATGCACAGGTTGCTTATGGATTTAATCATTTGCGAAATGAAAAACCTTACCTTGCACAAGGACCAATCACAAATAAGGTCCACTCTCTTTACCATTTCATATCTGGTGAAATAACTTCGTTATGTGCTACTTGACAGTATCAACGGTTTCGAAGAACTAGTTTATTTATTTTTTCTTCTGCATTCTTCATAACCAACAAAATTGTTGATTTCTGTTTGTTGATGTAAATGTATTTTACCATTAAGTGTACTTTATTAATATGTTTGTTTGCTACAAGTCATTTAATCGAATCCTTCTGTCATTGCAGCTGATCTATTCTGGGTATAGTTGCACACAAGGCTGGTTCTTCACACCTTGCTTGAGCGATCCAAGTTTAAGGTTAGATGTCTTTTGGTTGAAGCAATTTGTTATCTTCTGATGGTTGTTCAGACTCTTGGTTTGTTACCTGCTGAAGTAAATAATTTATCATCAATTATGATTTGACTTTGATTATACGTATATGCTTTTGCCCCTATAAAGTAACAGGAGCAGAGCATGTAAAAGTTAAATTTAGTATGTGTATTGTACATAATCCTTTTCTGTCTTAATTGATTTGAAATTGATGTAGAACAATATTCTACTGCGGTGATGGCTTGTATGTTCTAATTAAAAAAACTTATCTGGCTTAGGGGACTTAAAAACATTCTAATGATCCATATTAAAAAGGTCAATTGCTCGGGATGGGAGCGGATTCCAGTCCCTGCAAGATATCGTCCTGATTATTGTAATTTTGCTTGCAATATATTTTCATCTAGTAATTCCTGTTTCTTTTATTTTCTATTTTGCTTTAATGCCCCACTTTCAATTCTCATAATCTGATTTGGAGACCTCCATAGTTCAGATCTTTCCAGATAAAACATCAATTGTCCCCTTGTGATATTTTCTATTTCCCAATCAACTTTGAGTATGTTTGGAAATATAGTTGGAACCAAAATACTATAGCATGTGCGAGCTTTACAGTTTACATTATAGTAGTTGGAACTAATAAGTTCTAACTACGTTGCCAAACAAAGCCTTATGGTCAAACGAAACAGGTATCACTTTCTTCCTTTGGGCTTCTACCTATTGAGTTGTGGATTGAAACTGAGTAGCTTCCAACTCATGTTAAGAAAGGGAAAAAAAAAGGTAAGGAATTAAGCAGATTGGGAGAGTGAAAATTGTCACACTGTGGGATGTCTGTGTTAACTTGGATCATATGATTCACACCTAGCAGAAGTAGAGGGCTTTGAAATATTGAATTCAAAATATAGTTACACCTTTAGACAAATATCGCTTCTCTCCTTTTGTTTTGTTTTGTTTTGTTTTTTCATGTTATTTTACTTTTTATGCATCTCATTAACTTCCTTTCACCCTAGTGTAAGGGCGATTGTTGCTCTAAATCTCCATAACTATGCAAGCGGACGACATCCGTGGGGTAATTTGAAGCCAGATTATTTGGAAAAGGTATGTGTATATTTTCTTGGAGGTGATGTTTTCTTCCTCTTCTAATTGTCCCAATGCCTTGCTCATTTTGTGTACCATATCATATGACAAGGACACTTCATTGCTTATATTCGTGGAAGAGAATTTTCAATGTTTATTAGGTTTACTTTTAGTTGTTTCCTTGCAGAGAGGCTTTGTGGAGGCCCAGGCTGATGATGGTCTTCTAGAAATATTTGGCCTTAAGCACAGATGGCATACGTCATTTGTCATGGTTGAACTCGTCCCTGCCAAGCACATTGCCCAGGTACTGCTATTGGTTTTTTAATTTATACTGAATGCTATGAGGATTAAGTTAACTCTACGTGAGAAGTTACGAGCCATAAAGTTTGTATATAATCAAACCTGTCTCAACAATTGTAGATTTGTAGATGATAAGTATAAGCCTCCAAGGTTCTACTAGTTGAATGATCCTTGTACCGAATTTTCTTGGTTTTTGATGGACATCACAATTTTCTATGCATCCTCGTCGAGTATGAACTTCTTTGGCATGCTGCTAACTTCTCGATGAAGCATAGCAGTTTAGATTGAAAAATTCTTGTCTTTTTTCTTTGGTTTGGGTGGGGGGTGGTTGGGTGGGGTAAGAATTTTGATATAAGAAACAACACCTGATGAAATTCGGGATACATAAGTAGCTATATACTTGATGAGTATCGAGAGAGATCTATATCTATAAGAAGCCATACAAGCGTGGGCCCTAAAGGCAGCTTCATTCTGATGGTTCTTCTACAGGAGAAACAATTATCGCATAGTTGTCAAATTAATGGCATCTTAGTTCTTGTGTCGGAATTTTAGCTTACTTGACAATTGTTGTTGAGCGCTAAAATTGTATGCTTAGGTCGCCCTTAAAAAAAAACTGTATGTTTTGGTGGTTTATGCTATTATATCTCCAAGTTGTCATAATTATACAGAATACAGATTGTGATGTTGTCAAAAAGTGTACTAATAGATCTTATTCTCCATGGTTTTTTCGAATCACAAATTTTATTTCGGAAATGTTGAGGCTTAACTTGGTTTGCCTTATTTCCGGAATACCTTTGGTATACTTGGAATATAGAACAGATTGTGCTTATCCTGTGCATGCCGTTTTTATTTGTGGTGTCCTTGGAAGCGTTAACTGAAATTTAACCTTGTTTAGCAAACTTTGTTTATGTTGTTTCAGGCTGCTGCAATTCGATTTGAAATTAGAGGTGACGAGTGGAAAAATGCCTATATGCAGATGGATGGGGAGCCATGGAAACAGCCATTGAACAAGGACTTCTCTATATTCCTTGAAATTAAGAGGGTTCCATTCCAATCGCTTATGATCAATGGCGACTGATTCCACAGCTTGTAAGTATCTGTGTAAAGTAAGTTTTATTGCCTTTGGAGACTGTAAAATTTAATTTATATAGGTTTTTCACTTTTCAGGTACTGGGGCTTTGTATTGAATTAATTTGTTTGTTAAAGTCTCCCCTTTCTTATTAGTTTGTTAAGCGTAGCACTGATTTTCTGTAATGATAACCAAACATGCAATTGATCTCTAATTTGCCGATTGCTATTTGTAAGTTGCACCTGGACCATTTTCAATGCATGCTACTTGTCAATGATATATTTAAAACAAGTGTAAAACTATACGAATGCTAATGTTATATTTGACACAAAAGTGTACATATTTTGATATATTATTAAAAATTGCTTTTACAAAACATGCTTAGATATTCTAAAAATATGTTTTTAATTTTTTAATAATTCAAACATAGCAATAATGTATGTATTAAATAAAAAGTCAATACACGTATCAATAAACAGCCAAATGCTAAATTTTGTTAGACTAGGTATTCGTTTTGATATTAAGTATAACATCGGCTAAATTCGACTTAAGTAAGGCATTAGCATTAGAGAATGATTGTCTCTCTTATCAAATTCAAATTTTAGCATTTGGTATATACTTTCTCATTGCACGTTTCGTTGGTTTGCAGCCTTGCGGGCCATTTCTCATAAGGTCTTGTCTTGTTTCTGGCGTGCATTGGCTCGGTCTGTTATCCCCCAGCGTTCTTACAAGCTTTCTTTTATATCTGCGTATTCGGTATGATTTGTTTGTAAATATATAGATCGCATGTAACATCATTTTCCTTTATTATTTTTTTTTTCTTTTGTTTGTAGAATGAAATTACATCCTATTTGGAACTTCATAAACTGAGTTTCTCGAATCAAATGCACCAGTAATGCGGCGGAGAAATGAAATTTTGCGTGCCATAAAATGTGCGTGTGCTTTGTGCAAACTAAATTAAATATACGAATACAACATCACACTTTTTTTGGAGCTAACATCGCACTTTTTTTCTGTCTTGCTTGAGACGGGCACAAGTACAAAACTTTTGTTCTTTCTTTCTTTCTTCGAAAAATTCTACTGCAACAGTTGAATATAACAATTAAAATATGAAAGTGATAATAGAAATATAAAATGATGCGAAACAAACTTGAAAATAGAATACGAAATATAGTTGGGATCCTTCCTAATCTGTGCATATATCATTACACAATTGTATTGTTAGTGTAAGCCTGATTTAATAAGGCCTATAGTATTATGGGCTCTTGGCCCATCATGATTTCTATCTGTTGAAGGTTGCACGCGAAAACAATCCCACGGTGTGTAGCTACACGAGAATTTATACAGGATCGTGTTGAGACAAACGTACCGTCCCTTCCGGACATCCAATAAAATTAGACTGATACAGGGAAGATTAGCATGGCGCAGGATAAGATACACGCACAGATTGAAAATTAGTGAGAAGTCCTTACTAGCAAAATGCACCAAAGCCGCATTGCACCAAGGTTTAACTGGTAAGGCGAACTTGCCAAGCCTGATCCATCAGAGTTGTAGGCGCGTCCTACTCTTACCATTGTGTGTTTAGAGCAGGACTTTGCTGGGAAGAACCTAATATATGGAATTTCATCAAAAGATAGCATCAACTCCGCCATTTTCGCTTCCTTTGGACAATGCTTCATGATATTCTTCCGGCTTTTAGAAAATCCCCAACAAAGGAATTTCTTTGGTATCTAACAAGATCTCCATTCCTCATGATCTCGCTAACATCAACTAATGCTGGTAGTAACTTTGAACCGTAAGTATTGGGGCTGAGCGAGCAGTGTAACTCTGAGTAAGAATGAGCGCCGCCAAAATCCATAAGATCAATACAAATCTTGGCCAATTATTCACCACCTTTTCCCATATTAAATAAACCATTAAAAAAAGATAAACAGTCAAGTTTTTTTTTTTATTTTTTTTATTTTTTTTATATTGACCCTAGAACTACGTATATTCCCATCCTAGTCCCCGAATTAAAAACGTCACAAATTGTACCTAGATCTATCAAAACATTTCTCGTCCGTCCATCATAAAATTGTTAAGGTGAACCTCACATGCCTTTTTATTTTTTATTTTTTGTTTTAATAAAGTCGAGGAACAGAGACAACTAGTATCAAGGCATTAAGAAACATCCTAACTACACTTTTTAAAGCACCCATCTTATCCCAAGCCTTTCATTCTAATGTTATTGTTAGGGGGAAAAAAAAGGAGAATACAGGAGTTTAACAAATTGAGAGCTCACCTGCTAATTAAAAAAGGATATTTAGCAACTCATTCCTTTTACAATAAATTGATAAACAAAAAACAAATAAACAAACAAATAAATAAATAAATAAATAAAAGATAAACAAAAAATAAAAAAGAAAAGAAAAAATGCGCTCTCTCAGCATGAGCTTGTCACCAAACTGTATATAAGGTAAGGGTTAAATGGAACATTTAATTTTAGGCCTTATTTGTCAAGAAAATGTCCTTCGTTAATATCCACACATATAATATAACATGTGTTAGGATAGATGCCCTTATAGTATGTGATATTTTAGAAAAAAAGACCTATTAATAAGTAAATAAAGTGATTTTTTATTATATTTGTGTGCATATATTTTTGAATGCTTTATGAATATCATGAAAATTTCATAATTATCTATATGACCTTAAATATTATATATAAGTGTTATATATAGGAGGATGATAATTAAAATAGTCAATAACATACAATTAAGTATTATAATTGATTATTCAATTAAAGTATGTAATCTTGAGTGTTATTAGCAGGTCATTTTCATTAAAAATAAAACCGTATTATCCGAAATGTTAATGTAACGAGTCTTAAAAGAGTGCACTGTGCATAATATAATTATGTAGGACTGGGACATGACGTGATATGAACAATCAATTAATTTCTCTTAAAACATAGTAAGTTCTAACACATTGACCGATGATCATATACAAGATGATCATAATTCTAAGTTATTAGCAGACTCTTCTTTATGAAAGTGTGTCTTATGATTTACTCAGTATGAATTCAAGAATCTTATCCTATCCCTTGTATTTTAGAGGCATAATGAAGTAACTAGTTGGAAATGTTAACATTACGAGATAGAATCCATTCTTTCTTTAACAAAAAGTAGATAAATAATTCTTTCAGGTATTGATTCAGGTCTTAAATAATATAAGTACTTAAATTCATGATTAAGTTTATGAGTTTATTATTCATAAGAGAATCAACGGCACTCAAAGATAAAGATGTGACTAGAGAGGTTAACACTTTTAGCTAACTCTAATTATGAATTATTTATGGAGGGTCAATTTATATGCAATGACTATATTAATAGATGATTCAATTCTTTCAATAAATTATATTTATAGTTTCAAGAGTGCAATTTCAAGTTTTTAGTAAAGTAAGTTTGGAATTAATAAAATTTATAAATTAATTAAGTTATTAATTAATTAATAATTTTGTTGGATCTTGAAGTTATAAGCCCATAGTTCCTTGTGCCATCTCCGTAAATTATTTGAATTTATGGGTTATGAATTATCAACTTATTTTTAAATTAATACACACCCTAAAAATTAAATAATGTGTTTATTTAATTATTTTGAATTGAATAACAATGTAAGTGGGACCTATACTGTGGACATGTGATACATGAATTTCTTCTTGTGCTAAGTTAATTTATTCTCCAAGTTTCTTATTTTTGAAAAGCTAAATATTTCTATTTTTTCTTTAAAATTAGATATTATGCATTTGTTTATTTAGAGCAAATTTGCATTTAACTGGCCATCTGTGGTCTACGACTAGTATATGCCGAGTATGCATATGATGTACGGGTCAATTTGATAAACACCACTTATGTGGTAGTACTTTTGATTTCCATCATTTTTTCAAAAAAAAAAATTAAAACCTCCCACTTTTAAGAAATAGAAAAAGAGAGGAGAAAGAAAGAGGCATGGGGAAAGAGAGGGAAGAGCATGAAACATAGAGTGAGGGAAGAAAGAGAAGAAGAGCTAGGTAGTGAGATTTTTTATAGAGGAAATTTGGATATATTAAATGTCAAAAGTAATGTGAATCAAAGGTTTGAAATAAAACTATTCAAAACATTAATGATGTCAAAGAAATAGTATTAGACCTAATTTTCTCTATAAATGCACATTAGTCAATTGATTTAAAAAAAAAAAATAAAGGAAAAGATAGAGATAAGCTTCAATTTTATTCTAAACAAATATGAATATGAAGAGAACTACTCCTATACACTTTTTTATTAATTCCAAGGGTACATAGCTTTAAAGTCCCTGAAGTAACATTGTGATAATTTGCTCCTTCAATTAATTTAATAGGCTAAAATAGTCCTTAAACTTTTAATGTTGTGACAATTTAGTCCTTGAACTAATCTAATAGGCTAAAATAGTCCTAGAATTAATTTTTAGTAACAAAATCCCTAATATCTATCAGTCATTGTTAAATTTTGAATGGAAAACATCACGATGGCCTCACCTACGGCACTACTCTTCATAGCATTGACCTTGTGTCATCCCCTTGCTGCACCCTCTTTGCAACAAAATCACCCTGTTACTGCCCCATCAATTACCTCACCCTTCTAGCTACACTACGACACTGCATTATCATAGTGCTACTAGATAACCTTGGATTGTGACTTAATTGGAGCTTGGATTGATTGTTGGAAAAATAGTTTTGGTGATGTGATGGAATTTTAAAATTTTTATGAAATGCCCATGGAATTAATTCATGAAAACAATAAATTAAATATAATTTAACATATTGGTTGGAGACTAAAAACTACATTTTTGACTAAACAAATCTTTAAGAACAAATCTCTACTATTAAATCTTTAATGTTATTCTCTTCATACTAGTTGTTGTGTGTATAGGCATAACTTAGTAGAAACTCACCACTGACTCTCTCTATATTTTTGTCACTCTAAAAGATACACAGTAGCACTCTTTTTCTAAATTCATAGACCAAGGTGTAGAGACCTTTATTTATAGAGTTGGTAAGAAGAGATAGAAGTCTATTAGGATTAGGGGAAGATTTTATCTCTCCTCCGCCTATCTCACACTCTAATCATAGAGGATTTATCCTCACTGTGCATGCCATTTACTGGATAGAGGAGAATTCAAACTCAGTCAATGACAATGTAGAATTATGTGATTATCTGCATTATTTAGGATAATTCTCATTCAAATAATTCTATTCAAATTAGAATTCAATTATTCTTGATAATTATTTATTTAAATAAGTATGAACAATTATCCTTTATCCAAATTCAAATATAATTAGGATTTAAATTAAATATTCAGCTAGTTAATTATCACAAAATCCTAATGATTAAATTTGAATAAATATTATCTTGAAATTATTGATTAAATAATTAATTAACCAATTCTCATATCTACCCCTACAATCTAGTTGGACTGTTTCGGCTTGCACACTGACATGTCCAGTAACATGTCTGGCGTAACCTCCTATATTACCTGTGGTAAACCATTTTACACAACTAGTCAAAGAATTTGTGAGCTAGCATTAGTATTAGATGGACATATATTTATCAAGCTCCAATAATAACATATTAACAAATCCTTAATTAATTATCAAGTTAATTATTTACTTCGGTGTCTCTTCATTATAGGTCGGAAGCTGCACTCCCGATAATATATCAAATTACTAGATTCCTATAATATAAGTCTTGTTTATGATCTCCTATATTATGTGTATCCTTATAAGTTATCTATAATCAAATGAAGGAGTTAGTTCTGTTTTACTTTTTGACTATTTTATCTTAGAGTTCCATTACTTCACCATCTAAAAATTCCTTTTATAACACATGCAAAAGTAATATCATCCGCTTACCATATGTATTCAGGTGACTGAGGCCTTGTCATATTTTTCAATAACCAAATAATGCCTTCAAAAGGATAAACATTAACTCATTGTTAGCTATGGATACCATGTCTGTGGATTATGCTCTCATTGAATATAAGTTGCTTCTCTAACATACCAACAAGGAAGCTTTCGATCATCAAAACTCCTGTTTTTGACATATCAAAAGATACAAGCTATAATCATGGAGTCATGAATCTACTTTAGGATTAAGATAATACATACATGATTATCAAAGAGAATTGATTTAACTCAAATGGAATTATTATTAAATTAATTCAACTTTAGGTCCAATCTAATGTGCAACCACCATTAGGTCTACCATACCAATGTGTCTACCATAAAGTCAAATCTGCTCTAACCACCAAGATAAACCGTCTCCTCAATTGGATGTAGATACCTATTATAGCCTTGTCATCTACAAAGTGCCTAACTTTATACATAGATTGCAGACTATATTATTTAGAATATTAATCTCCAAATCAGATGTTTTCTGCATATAAACTCCATATAAACCCTTGACTGCCAAGGTCATAGTAAAAGGATAGACAAGATAGTCCTCAGATGCTAATTAGCAAAACCATCACACTATCACTCTACAAAGCTTTTGACAATATGATACCTTTTATTAATACATTTACTTGCCTTGTGGTGTTTTGAATACTTAGGATTATCTATAGTCATAATATTCCATAATACAAAAAATATAGATGTATCCAAACCATATACTACCTCAAGATCTCCAAAGAAATATCCTTAGCCACACAATTTTCTTGGATGACTTAATGGCAACCACAAAATCATCTTCCATAGTAGAATCATAAATACAAGAATACTTGATAATACTTATATTAGTCCACTTCCAAGAGTAAAGCTAACCTTGTAGTTGATCTTTTCGAATCTTAATCTGACTGAAAGTCAAAAGCCATATATCCTATAAGTATTAGGTCCTTTATGGAATACACTAGCATATAATTCCTCGTCCTTCTAAGATACTTGAGTTATATGCTTAACTGCCTGTCAATGTTTTAACTTAGGATTTGACCGATATCAACTTACTATCCCAACCGCATAACAAATATGTGATGTTATGCAAAGCATAATATACATTAGACTCCCACTACTAAATCAGGTAGAAATCTTTCATACATTTTCTTTCCTCTAACATCTAAAGACAATCATCCCTAGAAAGAATGATTCCATGCTGAATATGTTAAGAACCTATCTTGGAATCCTATATTACAAACCTTTATGGAACTTTATCTATGTACTAGATTTTGAGAAAAAACTATCCTTGCCTTCTTACTGTTGTAAACAGTTAAATCCAAAGAATACAATTAGCTTTCTCAAATCCTTTAAGTCAAACTATTTGGTTAGCTAAACTTTGACCAATGACATTGTGCTTATGTCATTCCCAATAAGTAGAATTTCATTAACATAGAGTTCCAGAAAAACCATTTTCTACCCTTAATGCGTTTATAACGCATGGTTCATCAAGATTTTGCTTGAAGCTATATGATATGACTACCTTATCAAATCTTAGGTTCTAGGATCAAGAAGCTTGCTTTTTAGTCCATTAATTGAAATAAGCAACTTGTAGATCTTATCCTCTTAGGCCTTTGCCTTGAACTTGTCTGGTTGAATCATATTGATACTATCCTCAAAATTGTCATTCTATAACGTAATCTTGACATCCATTTGATACCTAGCCATGAATAAGAGTATACATATACACTTTAGTATGGCTACAAGTAAGAAAGTCTCATTGTAGTCAATATCCACTTTGTACTTGTATCTCTTTGCTACAAGTCTAGCCATAAAGGTTTTTACCTTTCCATCTGCTTTTCTTTTCATTTATAGATCCCTACAGAAAAATATTGAGTCCCCTCAAGTGTTTCTACAAGCTTCCAAACTTCATTGGAAACCATAGATTCCAGTTTAATGTTCATGGCTCTTTGCCAAAGTTTTGCATCAATACCCTTTATAGATTCGCCTTATCAAGTAAGATCATCGTTAGGTTCAACAACCTCAACCAAAAGCCTCACATTGATACCAGGCAGGTTGATAAAGCACTATCCAACGACAATAAAGCTTCTTAGGTTGTTGATTTCATTTTTGTTTCTTTGCCATGATTATAATACCTTCCACATTTGGAATCTTTGAGCTGATTTAATCAGTCTTGAACTCCTCAAGCACCAAATTGCTTTGAGGTTTAAAGTCTTGCATGTAACTTTCCAGAATAAATGTTACAATTCTAGAAACTAAGACTTTATTTTACTTTTGATTATAAAATAATCCATCTTTTGCCTTTTTCAAGATATCTTATGAAATTGCAAACTTTTGAACAAGATTCTAACTTTCGTGCTTCCTTATCCAAAATAGATATCAAGTGTTCAGAAAATAATCGAGAAGGTAAGATGGAATTCGTCCTTGAAGCCGATTATGAATATCCTATGCGGATACGATGCATTATGATATGTCATGGGCACTTAGCTAATTTGAAACTTCATAATTTTATGTAGTTCGAAAGTGTAGCTCTAAGCTTTTAGTGGACTAGCGTTAAAGTTAATAATTATAAAATATGTATCTGGGGTATTATATTTTATAATTATCGGAGCTTCAACTATATAGGTCCATCAGGCTCCCCTTGCTAGCTCATAATAAATCCTATAATAATATAGCATGCTTTTCTAATAAATTGATGACTTATGTTAAATTATTAGAATGGCTAAAATTTGATAGGATCAGATAATTTATATCTGTTTATCGGTTGAATTAATTTTGTAAATTAATTCAAGATAAACTTGTTAAATTATAAGGAATATTTATTTTCTATGAGATTATCTAGAAATGATTGTTTTAATAAGATAACTTCTCTATTGGGTTATTTGAATTAAAAGTAAGGCTCTATCCAAAGAATCTCAGGTGAAAAATAAAAGATTCTCAAGGATCATATTATCACAAGTTTGGCAAGCCGATCTGTTAGTTTGGCCTATAGATGGGGCAAGTTCGACAGGCCGATTTGTTAGTTTGGCTTCCCAATTTAAATGTTATTTAATTACACATTTTAGATGTGATTTTATTAGAAGTTGATCTAGATTCAAATTTTTAAGGCCTTATTTGATAATAACCAACCTTGGGTCCAACCACTATAAATAGGCGGTGAGTTTTCTTAGTTATTAAGACCAATTGAAAGGTTTAGAGTGAGTACTCTATTGTGAGATACTCTAAAACTCTTTGAGATCTATTGCTTACAATCACAAACCTTAGCTTTAGGTCTTCTCAATTGGTTGGAAGAAGAGTCACTGGGGAAGAGCTGTACGACATGCGCCTATACACATTCTGAAAATATGTTTCAATTGATCTCTTGCAATCTTTTATTTCTTTTCTCTAAGGTAAAACCATAATATTACGGTTGTTTATTATTATTTTGCTTGTGGCTTTGCATGATTGCTTTTCTTGTCTCCATTATAATATGATTTGCCATGTATGTTGAAATATGTCATATAAAATAGGAAGTGCTGCTCATTAAAAATTGTTCATGCTTGTTTTTAAATAAAAACTTGGTTTTTCAAAAGATTGAGTGAGAGAAGGTTTTCAAAGAGAGGACCTATGACCTCTATCGTTTGTCCATAGGTAACACATGGTGGCCCCAATCCTTAGGAAGAGATTTCATCATGTATTGGGTTGGATCTTTGAAAGGATAATTTATTTTACCATGATCTATCATTGTACACCCCTAGGTGGCGATTATAGATCATGAATAAAATTGTTGAAATAATGATTATACACTCAAGTTAATGTTATTATTAACCTGTCCTAGGAGCTCTGATAATAAAATTAATGACAAAAGAAAATGGTTAATAATACATGCTAGATCAAATGGGTCGTGGATGGCATATATTAATCATAAGAGATTCATGTTTTTAATTGAATTTGGCAAGTCTCCCTTAGCCTGTTTGTTGAATTCTGAGTTAGGAATTATCATTGTAAGGTTATGATATTTTCAAGATTTTGATACATAAACACAATTGTATGTTTACTTGGGTATGTTATCTTACTAAATTGTTATGGATTGTTTGCTTATATTTGGTATAAGATCTTTATTGTAGATTCAAATGCCTAAAAATGCTTTATCTTTGATACTCAATAAAAACAAATTAACTGGCGAGAATTACAATGATTGGAAAAGGAACCTAAATATCATCCTATCATTTGAGAAACTAAAATTCGTGCTGATGATACCTTGTCATCCTGAACCTACCAAGGAATGCACTAATGCGCAAATCCAAGAGTAAGAAGTAGATCATAGACAATCTTGAAGATATGTTTGGAGGCCAAGCTATAACAAAACAGCAGGGGGCACTTCGGAAACTTTTGAACTATAAACGAAAATCGGGGACTCTTGTGAAGGAGCATATGATGTTAGTCGTGGGTTACCTCACTAAGGCTCAAGCCATGGAGCTGATATTGATGTTGAGTCACAGATTACTATTGTTTTTGAGACTCTGTCAAAGAAATTTGTCCTATTTAAAGCTTCATACAATTTGAGCAATAGACAAGATGTGACCTTAACAGAGCTAATGAAGTAGCTATAGGAGTTCAAAAATTTGATCAAGGTAACTCCTGTGGGTGGCGAGGCCAACTTGGCTGCTGCATCTGGTTTTAATTCTAACCCTAGGAATGGAAAGAAGCAGAAGACTAATAATGGGAAATCTTCTATTCTTACAAATGGCAAGAATAAGAAGAAGAAAAAGAAGAACCCAAAGAAGCTTAAGTGCTTTTACTGTGAAAAATCGAGCACATAAATAAGAAATGCAAAGACTTCATTTCTCGAGGAGTTAGGTGTGATCTTCTAGTTATTGAAACTTGTTTGGTTAAGAAATCAAGTGACACTTAGGTCATAGATTCTAGAGGAACTAATCATGTTTGTGTTTCTCTATAGGGGTTAAAAGAAACGAGAAGGCTGCTGTATGAAGACTTTACGCTTCAAATGGGTGATGGATCCTTGGTGGTAAGACATGACTCTTAATAGCATAGACATGTTATTCATAGATATGGAATCCATAGCTCCATAGGAGGAGTCAATGATATTCTCTTGTATGCGTTATTCTGTAATTAGAAGGCTGGAAAGCTCAATTATTTAGATGCATAGGTGTAACCGAATGGTGTACAGTCTTTGGATGGTGAGTATTTCAATGGTGAGATAACAAAACGTACGATAAAAATAATCGAGAAGGTAAGATGGAATTTATCCAAAATAATCGAGAAGGTAAGATAGAATTCATCCTTGAAGCCAATTATGAATATCCTATACAGATATGACGCATTATGATATGTCATGGCACTTAGCTAATTTGGAGCTTCGTAATTTTATATAGTTTGAGAGTACAGCTTTAAGCTTTTAGTAGAGTAGCGTTAGAGTTGATAATTATAAAATATTTATTTGGGATATTATATTTTATAATTATCGAAGCTTAAACTATATAGGTCTATCAGGTCTCCTTTGCTAGCTCATAATAAATCTTGTAACGATATGGCATGCTTTTCTAATAAATTGATGACTGATGTTAAATTATTAGATTGGCTAAAATTCGATAGGATCAGATAATTCATGTCTGTTTATCAGTTGAATTAATTTTGTAAATTAATTTAAGATAAACTTGTTGAATTATAAGGAATATTTATTTTCTATAAGATTATCTAGATATGATTGTTTTAATTAGATAACTTCTCTATTGGATTTGAATTAAAACTGATGCTCTATCAAAAAAATCTCAGGTGAAAAATAAAATATTCTTAGGGATCATATTATCATAAGTTTGGCAGGCCAATCTACTAGTTCGGCTATTGATGGGGTAAGTTCAGCAGGCCAGTTTGTTAGTTCAGCCTGTTAATCTAATGATTATTTGATTATGTGTTTCAAATGCAATTTTATCAGAAGTTGATCGAGATTCAAATTTTTAAGGCCTTATCTGATAATAACCAACCCTAGGTCCAACCACTATAAGTAGGGTGAATTTTCTCAATTATTAAGATCAATTGAGAGGTTTAGAGTGAGCATTCTATTGTAAGATACTCTAGAACTCCCTAAGAGCTATTGTTCACAATCACGAACCTTGGCTCTAGGTCTTCTCAATTGGTTGAAAGGAGAGTCACCGAGGAAGAGCAATACGACGTGTGCCCATATATATTCTAATCGTGGATAGAGAATAGCAAAAAAGACCTATTGGTTGAAGCACTTTTGGAACACCTTTCTCTTTACTGATTGCAAGAGCTTTTTGGCATAAAAAGGTTAGTAAAGATCTGATTAATTTATGTAATAGCATATCAAACTCATGTTTTGGAAAATATTCTAATTTAAAATTTTTAAAATTTCTATTACGTACTCGTTTTTCCAACCTTTAAAGTTTGTCATACACAGTGGTAGTGGAATTATTTGCGACAACAATAGCTTTAGTTGCGATGACAAATACTAATGGCTTACAGCTATATCCTACTGTCAATCACAATAGCTGTGAGATTATTTGCGACAACAAATGTTGTCACAAAAAGTAAAAATTTAAATTTTCACTAAAATTTTGGCAAAGAAAATGGTGCCATATTGAATATTATTTGCGATTGCATTTTTTAACTGTTGTCATAAAAAAGTCATTCATCAATCTTTTTTCCAGATTAAGTGAGACGTAGTATTTGGTTACTTTTTGCAACGATGTTTATAATTATTTGTGATGACATTTGCATATAAACGAACCTGAGAGCTGCCCTTCCCCCATTTTTTCAGGCCAAACTTCTTCTCCTTCCAATTTTGCTTCATTTTTTACGCTCTATTTTGCCTCAAATCTCTTCCAAACTTCTAAAAGCACAAAGATGCAAGGGTTTTGTATTGTAGAAACTCATATTATCAAACAATAATCATAGAAATCTCTCTAAATTAGAAAATCCTCATAATTCTTCCCAATTAGATTTTGGAACTTTTTGGTTGCTTTCCAGCCATCAAACGCTGAAGTTTTCTATCTTCGTTTTCTAACCCCCGTTCTTAGTGGGTTTTAGATTATATAAGTTTTTTGCTTGGATTGGAATTTTGGATTTCTGTTATTAATTGGATTTTTGGAATTGTGAATTGTTGTTGAATTATGAATTGTGATTTTGATTTTGTTAGAATGGTGTGTTATAGGATTGTTTTAATATGGATTGTTTTAGAATTGGATTTTTAGGATTGTTGTAAAATAAGAGTTTTGGGATTGTAAAGGTGTGATATTTGATATATAGATTTTTTCGATTATGATTATTGTTTAGAATTGTGATTGTTTTTGGAATCATATAGTTGTAGTTAAATTAGCAACAAGTTGGTTTATAATTATAATATGTTAAGGATTATTTAATTAATTAATATATTGTTTCAATTAATTGATATGAAAGAATAAATTGAATTTAAAGTTATATGTCATTACAATTAGGTAAATAACTATAGTACCATTGCTTTTTAAAATTATAAGTTTATTTTAAAAACAATAAGAACATTAAAATTATCATACAATTTGACAAGATTGCACAAAATTTAATAAAATTGTAACTTTTTTTGAAGATAGTTTGATTTGATATGTGACTTTATAGTAACAAAAAAAAAAAAAAAACATATACGAGTACAATAAAATTGTTTCTATTTTGCATAAGCATGCATGAGTTTACCTTAGACCCGTTTGAGGATTAGTATGTGGTAGCACTGATACTTGAATTGTATTATTTGGACAGTTTGATATTGTAATTTACGTGTTTGTCATTTAATATCACTTATGCCTTTGGTAGAGGTTTTGGTAGATCTTCCTTTGTTCTCTAAGTGTGCGCCTAATCACACACTAAGAAAAACTAAAGGGAGATGTTGTTGAATTCTAGTGTCTATGTTCGTGGACCAGATAATCAAACATAGTACAAGGTTTGTGAGGATATTTATGAATTGTCCTACATAAATGCCAATTTTGTTATTCCTTTCAAGTGTAAGTGGTTAGACACTCGTCCAGAAAATAAGAGAGTTAAACAATACAAAAATATAACAAACATCTTTGTCAAGGACTCATGGTACGAGAATGAACCATTCATGCTTGCATCTCAAGCAGAACAAGTGTTTTATATAGATGATTTGTTTAAGGATCCAAATTAGAAAGTTGTTGAACACTTTGAACATTGACATATATGGGATCTTCCCGAAGTAGACGTGGATGATGTAATGGTGGTTTAAGATATAGAGTCTGCAAATGTTGAATTAGTACTGGAACTACTAGATATTAACACCTTGACGTGGAATCTCTCTAATGTATCATCTGATGTTGTCACATCCGATGTTGATGCAATCTTAAAAGACAAGTCTCCTGAAGAAGATGAAGATTTGGATTTGCAAGAAAAGGATAATGAAACTTTAGATGAGTGTGTTGAAGTCAAAGATGATGACTTCGAAGACGATGATAACGTTAATGATGATGGAAACATTCAACATTAGCAGTGACAAAGAATAGATATTATGTAAAGTTGCCCTTGTTTTTATAGTACTAAATTATGATATTAGTAGTTTAATAGAACATAATTATTATAGAACATAATTATAATAGTACTAAATTATGATATTAAATATTTTATTTGACAATAGTTCAATATGTCTGGACAAGTTGCTATATGTGCTGGCTTTATAGGTGAAGCACAACAACCTCTCAACCCCTATAGAGTGTCGTCACACTATCAGTTAGGTATGTTACAATCCAATTGAAAATTTTTGTAGTTTATTTAGTCAACTAATTTTAATTTAAAATATTTCTTGATGTTTATAGCATCAGATGCCGCACCTCGCCATCGTATCAATCAAGGAAAGGCAAAAGTTCATGAGATTGCAACATATGTAGAGAAGTACGAAAAGGTTCCAGTCACATTTGATAAGGCCGTCGGTACCTAAAAAGCTTTTGTGCGGTTCGACTCATTGTTTGAAAGTGCCATAGGCATTTATACTCTAAATGCATATGAGACATTCCACGATACTTGGAAAGATGTTAATGCCTAGCATAAGAGATAGATTCAACAACGCATGTTGGTATTCATTTAACTTCATCCTTATAGAACATAATTTGTATGGAACATAATTATTATAGAACATAATAAAAGTAATTATCATGACTTTGAATGTGTTACATAATTGGTTTGCTCTAGATTACAAAAGGCTAGACGACATCCAAGTGCTATGAGGATTAGAAGAGTGACCTCCGTGAACACTTCAAAGCACTTGGAGGACTAGCAAATGAGGCACACGTCAAATCTAGCCACTCCTTAAACCTCAGGAATCAAGAACACTAGGGTCATGTTTACGATAGGTTCATGTCTAAGAGATTTTAGGTAATTGTTTATCTACTATGTTGGTTATTTATTATATATATTAATTTCAATATAGCCAATGCTAAAAACTATAATAAATAGAAAAAATACTGACGAATAAAAACAATCGTGACAACCAAAAGTGGTCAAGTTTGTATGGTTGGATATCCATCTCCCAACATCGCGACAAGAAGATTATTAAGTTTGTTTAATTACAAGCAATCTAAAAAGTTATCAAAGAATATATGATTCTAACATATTCAAATTGTTGGACAGGCCAACACAATGACCCAGCAGTTGATGTCTGCCATAGACAACTCGGCATACATGTATCGTCATGGAGAGACTTGGTTAACCCTTAAGCATAGTAGACTTTTGTAAGTACTTTAAATTTTCAATACTATTTTCTCTTATTCAAATTACTCTATGTATTTATAACATGTGTAAAATGTTATTTGTATTGAATACGATGGAGCAGGAGAGACAAACCTGAATGACATAGTCTGTTTCTTCTTCAACCACATCTGTGTTTAACGAGGAGGGAATTTTGGAGCATGCTTAGGTAAACATAGAGGGCATAGGGCTGGACTAGGCCCTATACTCCTATATAGGTTTTACTCTAGTGGCAGCGATAGTTCATCCTTTAGTTCTTGGTTTTACTCCTATATAGTTTTTACATGTATCGTCATGGAGAGACTTGGTTAACCCTTAAGCACAGTAGACTTTTGTAAGTACTTTAAATTTTCAATACTATTTTCTCTTATTCAAATTACTCTATGTATTTATAACATGTGTAAAATGTTATTTGTATTGAATACGATGGAGCAGGAGAGACAAACCTGAATGACATAGTCTGTTTCTTCTTCAACCACATCTGTGTTTAACGAGGAGGGAATTTTGGAGCATGCCTAGGTAAACATAGAGGGCATAGGGCTGGACTAGGCCCTATACTCCTATATAGGTTTTACTCTAGTGGCGGCGATAGTTCATCCTTTAGTTCTCGATCGGATGGAAGATCTTCGACAGCACCTGTTAACCCACATATGGAAGATTTTCTACAGAAATCGACCAAGTACAACATGATTATGTACCAAAGCCACATGAAGTTGATGGAATTAGTGGGCCAGTTGCTACTTGGACTCCAACCCTAGCCTATGATGGCTACTCCAACTTTTGTTTGACCAAGTCCTTTGCCTCCTCTGGATGCCGTTGACGACAACAGTGATGACACTAACAATGCTACAAATTTAGATGATTTGATTGTATTTTCTTCATTCTTCAATATTTTAATACATTATGTTTGGTTTGGTTTTCATTTTATTATTGGAACAATGTATTATCAATTGTCTTTTTTAATATTAAAATTTTATTTTTATTATTATAATTCAATTATTCCTATTTGAAAGTAATCACAATTATTTAAAAAATATTAAAAATTTAATAAAAAGTATTAAATAGTATATTAAAAAAAATTTTATAAATTTTTTTAAAAAAATAAATAAAAGAAATAGTATATTTGCGATAACTTTTTAGAAAAAATCGTTGCAAATAAATAGGTCTACATCAGCATCAGCACAAGTTATTGCAATGATTTTTTTTTAAATATCGTTGCTAAAAAATGTTGCCATATCATATTATCGATGACCATGATAACATAATTGCAGCAACTTTTTTGTGACTATTTGTCGTCCCAAAAGCAACTAGTTATTAGTTATGACTTAGTGATGACGACAATTTGCAAAAAATATATTTGCGATGACTATCAACCCTTTGCAATGAATTTTTGTCGTCGCAAAAGTCCCTGTTTGTAGTAATGTTTCATAGATATTAGCTAACGGTTTAAATGATTTATTATTCCAAAATATTGAGCTTGAGTTTATTTTGGTGTATAGGCTTTTGTAAAACCTAATAACTATGAGTACAGATTTTATATCCTTAAATATATGATGGAGCTTGTTTGAAGCGAGAGACTATATGAATGTGTTGGAATAAAAAAAAAACGCAAAGAATTCATAACGTATATATATTATCATATATTATCATATTATTAATCTATGCTATCTTTCTTTATATATATGTAGTGCTTTGGGAAAAAGCAATTCACAATACAAGAATCGGACAACATTCATGATGAATGGGCTGGACAACTGTTGGACTTACACCTAAATTAAGACTTAGTAATTTTCGTTCATAACTTTTGATTGTTTTAGTTATCAAATTGTCAAAACAACTATTTTTTTAGTTTTATGCTTTTCATAATCTGTGGCTTGTTAGGCGAATAAAATTTTTTCTGTTTTGAGAATCTTTTCCATTTGTTAAGACTTTTCATGTCAGTCAGTAAAAACACCGATGAGAAAAGTACACCGGTGAGGAATTCCGGTGATGCTTTTACATGTCAGTTGCTTTCGCTAGGCTGTCTCTTTTGATTTTGCCTCTCTTCCTTCCAAAATTGTCAACCTCCAACGGATGACGACTTCCTCCAAAAGATGAAGGAGACAACTTCTTGAAATCAGCAAAGGTATTCGTTGGCCGCGGGCGAAGAGTGGGTTCTCTTTGTTGCCTTTTGCCCGACTGTTTCTACCGCTTAGTTGAATGTTTCCATGGTTAGTGTTGTGCCCTATTGCCCGTTTTGGCTTTCAGGTTGAGTATTAGAACTTCCATTGTCACGAGCTCCAGTTGTTGGTCCGACTATTTTGTAAGAGAAAATTTTTTTTTTCTTCAATTTCTAGTGCTCAGTAACTAAAGTACAATAAATGATTTTATACTTTTGCACCTAATTAAACATGAAAAAGGAAATAAAAATAATTAAACTAATCTACCAAACGACCGCGAGCTTGACTTTCTGTGGCATAACAAAGTAGTATTAAATGGCCTAGAAAAATGATTTCAAACGCCTGTTCGCTCATACCAAAATTGTAACACCCTAATTTATCTTCTAGAAAATTTTACTAATTGATTGTCCTTTAGTGATGTAAATGGATGATGATGACTAGGAGGAGTTTGATGATCCACCTAATAACCGAGGTAGGTTTGGGTGTGGTTTAGGGAATAGAGAAGATAAGGTGGGTAGGTAGAGGCAGAATGATAACTTAGGAAGTATTAAGGTGAAGATTCCATCCTTCCAATGGAAAAATGATCCTGAAGTGTATCGAGAGTGGGAGAAGAGGATGGAGATGGCCTTCGATTGCTACAACTACTTTGAGTTGAAAAAGATAAAACTCACTGCAATTGAATTCACTGACTATGCTATTGTTTGGTGGGATCAGTTGTTGAAGCATAGAAGAAGAAATGGAGAGTGAATTATTTAGAATAGGAAGAAATGAAAGCAATCATGCACAAACAATTCATCTTGAGTTACTACCATATAGAGTTGTATAATAAGCTCCAACACCTCACACAAGGTAATAGGAGTGTTGATGAATATCATAAAGAGATGGAGGTCGCCATGATCCGCACAAATGTAGTGGAGGACCGGGAGGCCACTATGGGGAGAAATGCAACATTATGTGGAGCTGACAGATATGGTGCACCAAGCCATCAAAGTGGAATAGCAGTTGAAGCAAAGAAACATAGCTAGGAGGGGATATCTAGAACGGCTACCTCAAACACATGGAGACCAGCCCCTAAACGGGATGACTTTCTAGCAAACAAGCCAAAGACTGAGCCCCCTAAGGATGCCAAACAAGTTGCTACACCTAAACAAGGTAACACTAAATTTTTAACCTCAAAAATTCATGACATTAAGTGCTTTAAATGTCAAGGTAAGGGTCACATATCTCGCGAATGTCCAAACAAGAGAGTAATGGTGATTACAGCTCAAGGAGAGATTGTTTCTGAGGATGAAGAAGAAGAAGAAGTAGATGACATGCCACCTCTCGAAGATGCCTATGAAGGGAAAAGTGCTATAGTTGGAGAGTCATAAGTGGCAAGACGCTCATGCACAAGCTAAAAAAGAAGAGAATAATCAGCGAGAGAATTTGCTTCATACACGTTGTTTTGTGAATAACAAGGTTTGTAGTGTGATATTAGATGGAGGAAGTTACATAAAGGTGGCCAGCACTGAACTAGTGGAGAAATTGGCGTTACCTACCTTGAAGCATCCAATGCCATACCGGCTTCAATGGCTAAATGATTGTGGTGAGATCAAGGTTACTAAACAGGTGATGGTGGCGTTTTCTATAGGAAGGAATGAGGACAAGGTGCTTTGTGATGTTGTTCCCAGGCATGCATGTCACCTCTTGTTGGGAAGACCGTGGCAGTTCGATTGACGAACCACATGACGGTTTCACCAATAGGTGCTCTTTTACCATGAATAAACAGCTAATGTCACTTGTACCATTGACTCCAAAACAAGTTCTTGAAGATATGATATGCTGGATGAATTGCATGGTTCTTGTATTTTTACCAAGATTGATCTTAAGAGTGGATATCACCAAATTAGGATGAAGGAAGGAGATGAGTGGAAAACTACATTTAAAACAAAATATGGTTTGTATGGTTTAAACCGTGAGATTACAGATGTGGTAGAAATGCAACATTATGTGGAGCTGATAGATATGGTGCACCAAGCCATCAAAGTAGAGTAGCAATTGAAGCGAAGAAACATGGCTAGGAGGGGATCTAACACGGCTACCTCAAACACGTAGAGACCAGCCCCTAAACGGGAAGAATTTTCAGTAAACAAGCCAAAGACCGAACCCTCTGAGGATGCCAAACAAGTTGCTGCACCTAAACAAGGTAACACTAAATTTCCTACCTCAAAAATTCATGACATTAAGTGCTTTAAATGTCAAGGCAAGGGTCACATATCTCGTGAACATCCAAACAAGAGAGTAATGGTGATTACAGCTCAAGGAGAGATTGTTTCAGAGGATGAAGAAGAAGAAGTAGCTCTCGAAGATGCCTATGAAGGGGAGTGTGCTGTAGTTGGAGAGTCATTAGTGGCAAAACTAGCTCTTAGTACACAATCTAAAGAAGAAGAGAATAATCAGCGAGAGAATTTGTTTCATACATGGTGTTTTGTGAATAACAAGGTTTGTAGAGTGATAATAGATGGAGGAAGTTGCACAAATGTGGCCAGCACCAAGTTAGTGGAGAAATTGGCGTTACCTACCTTGAAGCATCCAAGGCCATACCAGCTTCAATGGCTAAATGATAGTGGTGAGATCAAGGTTACTAAACAGGTGATGGTGGCATTTTCTATTGGAAAGTATGAGGAAAGGTGCTTTGTGATGTTGCCCCCATGCATGCATGTCACCTCTTGTTGGGAAGGCCGTGACAGTTTGATCAACAAACCACATATGATGGTTTCACCAATAGGTACTCTTTTACCATGAATAAACAACCAATGTCACTCGTACCATTGACTTCAAAACAAGTTCTTGAAGATCAATTAAAAATATAAAGAGCGAGTGAAAAAAGAAAAGAGAAAGAGAGGGAGGCTGAACATAAGAGAAAAGAAAAAGAGAGTGTGAAAAATAAGAGAGAAAAAGAGAAAGGAGAGATTTCGACCTTAATGTGTGCGAGAGAAGAAAAATAGAATTTCATTGCAAAGAAAAGTGAGATCAAGAGAGCTTTAATTTCTCATCAGCCCCTTATAGTACTAATGTACAAGGAGGCCTTTTTAAACACTAACGATCTTGCCAGGTCTTTGCTGAGCAGTGTTGTTTCCCTTTTACAGGAGTTCGAGGATGTATTTCCTAAAGAGTTGCCTCCTAGCTTACCTCCAATTCGGGGAATTGAGCATCAAATCGACTTCATACCTGGTGCTTCAATTCCAAATCGGCCTGCCTATAGGAGTAATCTTAAGGAGACAAGGGAACTTCAAAGGCAAGTAGGTGAGTTATTGGAGAAGGGATATGTGCATGAAAGCATGAGTCCTTGTGTGGTTCTAGTGTTACTAGTGCCTAAGAAGGATGGGACATGGAGAATGTGTGTAGATTGTCGAGCCATCAACAACATTACGGTAAAGTATTGTCATCCCATTCCTAAACTAGATGATATGCTGGATGAATTGCATGGTTCTTGTGTTTTTACAAAGATTGATCTTAAGAGTGGATATCACCAAATTAGGATGAAGGAAGGTGATGAGTGGAAAACTACATTTAAAACAAAATATGGTCTGTATGAATGGTTAGTTATGCCTTTCGGATTAACTAATGCACCTAGCACTTTCATGAGACTTATGAACCATGATTTGCGTGCTTACATTGGTCAATTTGTAGTTGTCTACTTTGATGATATTCTGATTTACAGAAAAAACTTGGATGATCATGTTGAACATATAAAACTTGTTTTAGATGTTTTAAGGAAAGAAAAGTTGTTTGCTAACTACATGAAATGTAGCTTTTGCATAGATAAGCTTGTATTTCTTGGTTTTGTTGTGAGTGCGCAAGGTATATAGGTTGATGAGGAAAAGGTGAAGGCAATCCAAGATTGGCCAACTCCTACAACCATAGGGCAGGTGAGAAGTTTTCATAGCTTGGCTAGTTTCTACCGGCGTTTTGTTCGAAACTTTAGTAGCCTTGCTGCACCTTTGACTGAAGTCATCAAGAAGAACGTTTCATTTAAGTTGGCAGAGGAACAAGAAAAGGCTTTCAAACTGATCAAGGAGAAGTTAACAAATGCACCTCTACTTGTTTTACCTAACTTTACTAAAACATTTGAAATTAAGTGTGATGCCTCAGGTACTAGTATTGGAGGCGTTTTGATGTAAGAAGGAAGACCGGTTGTGTACCTTTAGTGAAAAGTTGAGTGGGGCCGCTCTAAATTATTATTTCATTATTATTTCTCATTGTATGGGAGAATGATGCAGAATGAGTGATGTGTCCCACATCGGTTAGCAAGAGAGGTCTTGGGTGTTATATATATGGGTTTGCAATCCTTCCCTCACGAGCTAGCTTTTAGGGTGGAGTTAGGTGGGTCCATATCATATGGTATCAGAGCCTACTCTTGACTGGTCGGTTGGCGCATGTACAAAGGTTCCCTGCACAAGGACGTGCAGTCTAAAGGGGTCGGGAATGATGTGTCCCACATCGGTTAGCAAGAGAGGTCTTGGGTGTTATATATATGGGTTCGCAATCCTTCCCTCACGAGCTAGCTTTTGGGGTGGAGTTAGGTGGGTCCATATCAATGAGTTTTTGTTAAAATGAGTTCATACCATTCTCTAGTTTTTTAATAGCAGTTGGGAGGAAGATTAAAAGGTAGATAGTCTTTAACTATATCATTAATTGGCCTGATAAGATCCGATTCCTCAATTACCAATATTCTTTTCTTTCCAAGAAGTTTAAAGTCTTCTTCCTTTTGAGGAGAGACTAAGACTGATTTGGTTGGAGACGAGGTACTAGGACGATGTCTTCGCCACGCCCTGCAGATATTCACGAGTTAGACAACCAGGGAGATAATTTGTTTCCCCTTTTATATGTTCTATCTCAAATTCAAATATAGCTAAAATTAATTGCCACCTAACAAATATTTGTTTTGAAGCCAAATTTTTAACATCTTTCTCTAATACTGATTTGGCTGCTTTACAATCAATTCTTAGCAAGAACTTTTTATTTAATAAGTCTTCTTGAAATTTTGATATTATTAATACTATAGCCAAACCTCTTTTTTAATCGTTGGATAATTCTTTTGAGTAGTATTCCAAACACCCGAGGTGAATCTAACCAACATTTCTTTATTATTCTCCTTTTGTTTTAATATACCACCATATCCTATTTCTGAGGCATCCGTTTCAACTATCTTATAAGCCTCAGGATCTGGCAAAGCCAAACAAGGAATTTCTTTTACTCTTGATTTTATTTTTTGTACTGCTTTAGTACACTTATCATTCCAATCTGGAGGATTTTTCTTCAATCTATCAAACAGTGGTTTTGAGTCTTTTGCTAAATCTTTATAAAATTCTGCTATATAATTTAAGCTTCCCAGAAATCTTTGTAATTGCTTTTTATCTCTTATTTCATCTGGGAATTTTTTTGCGAATGCTATGGCTCTATCAATCAGACTTATAAGCCCTTGCTTAATATTATTGATGAGGGCATCGGTAGCACAAGCAAGAGCACAAGGGAAAAGACATATTTAGATCCAATTCAAGTTCCCATTGGTCCGGTTACGAGAGCTCGTACAAAGAAATTTAAAGAAATGCTTATTGGGCTGATTCAAGCATCTTGGGCTCAAGCTATCGCATGGAGGAATTGCATGTGACATCCAGACCAACAAATGCGTGATTCAAGTTCTAGAAGGGACCGAATAATCCTAAGGCTGCAAATAATCTGGCTACTTTCTATTTCAGTTACTTTCCCAATTTGAGACGACAAGTGGCGAGAAGAATCAGCTAATTGCCTGATTATTGTCTAGTTTCCTTTTCTTTTGCAAAAACATGCGTTTACTTTTATATTATTGTAAGGCTTTTAAGCCATTTAGGAAACTTACTTTATTTGCTTTAGATTTAGCATCTTTTGGGCTGGTAATTGATTTACCCAAAATCAATAGGGCAATTAGGAGCTCAAAATTCGCAAAGCAGAAATCTCTATATATATTGTAACGGATTTCATTCAATGGCAACAAGTTTTTACATACAATTTGAGGTTTAATTCTCTTCGGTTCCTAAACAAACTATTC
>CAMOHE010053267.1:0-99054 GCA_946598075.1 Artocarpus hirsutus | reverse complement strand
TCTTAAAATTCTATCATATTGATACATATGTTAGTCATTTTTCTACAAAGAAAACTGCTACAAAGATCCAACAGTATAGATATTATTAGCCCACTTTGTTCAAAGACACTTATCACTATTGTCCTTCTTGTGAAAATTGTCAAAGGTTAAGTAATTTGTCCTATCAACATATGATACCTCTAAACCCAATTATCGCAATAGAAATATTTGATTGTTGGAGACATGACTTTGTGGGACCTTTTCCACCTTCTTTTGGGTACCTATACATTGTCCTTGTTGTGGAGTACGTTTCAAAATAGGTTAAAGCCGTAGCATGTCGCACCAATGATAACACAACTGTGATAAATTTCTTGAAAGAAAACGTGTTATATAGGTATGGTACGCCACGTGCTATAATCATTGATCAAAGCACACATTTTTGCAACCATTCTTTTGAACCTTTAATACAAAAGTATGGTGTGATTCACAAAGTTTCAACTGCCTATGATCCACAGACAAATGGACAAGTTAAATTAGCAAATAGGGTGATCAAAAAAAATCTTGGATTAAATGGTGAATCTAGATAGAAAGAATGGTTTTCACATCTTTAAGATGCACTCTAGGCATACTATACAGCTTACAAAGCTCCCTTAGGAATGTCTCCCTATAGGCTCGTCTTTGGAAAAGCTTGTCATTTACTTGTGGAACTTGAACATAAAGCTTATTGTGCTATTAAAGCTCTCAACTTTTATCTTAGTGCTGCAGGTATTGAACAAAAACTCCAACTCTTTGAACTTAAGAAATTAAAGAATGATGCTTATGACAATTTACAGATCTACAAAGCAAAAATGAAAGCATTTCATGACAAGCAAATCTTAAGGCAAAACTTTAAGCCAAATCATCAGGTTCATCTTTATGAGTCCTATCTCCACATTCATCCTTGTAAGTTGAAATCATGATGGACTAGTCCATATATTGTGGAATAGGTTTTCCTAAATAGTATTGTTGAAATTGAAGATCCCTCTGATGGAAGGATACTCATAGTAAATGGTGAAAAACTGAAAAGCTACACAAAACAAATAACTAAGCCCAAAGAGGTCACTTTCGTAGCTCCAGTTTATCAACCATGAGTAGTTTCTTTCATTCTCTTTTGTTAATATTTATTTTTGTTCTTTGTTTTTTTATTTTGTTTTCGGCTTAATTTTATTAAATTTTTATTAAAAAACCAAAAGGTTGAAAATAGATTTCAAAGTTAATTCTTGCCAAATGGCTGAGTAAATGAGGATATAATCGATTGTGATTAATAAATACTTTGTATTTGCAGCCTCTTGAGACGCATTCTGAAGAATCTATCTTAAAAACCATGATTTTTGACTTTCGGAACAAAAATAAAATCTTAAAAATCTAACTTTAAAAGTCCCAATTTGTAATATATAGTTGTGTGTTTATTTTAGTTTGTTTAGTTTAGTTTATTTAGTTTGCTATGGATCATCTCTGTAGTTAAGCTTATTTAGGTAATATCTTTATTGTTCTCACTATTTTTTATACATTGGGGATAATGTACAATTTAGATTGGGGAAAAGGATTGTGCATCACTACAGTGCAAAGTTGTGCCAAATTGTTTTCAATTTTTTCTCAACTTTTTTGGTTTTTACTTCAGATTTTGTGTGTTTTGTAAAAGTTTTCATCTTTTAGTCATTTTGTAGTTTTTGTTAGTTGAAATTCTTTTATATATTAGTTCCTTAGTAATTAATGTGTTATTATTTTGTTTTGATTTTTGAATTGCATATTAATGCGATATCATTTTTCTTTTCTTCGAATTATTTAACTTTATGGACTATTAAAACTTTGGTTTTATTTAACATTTTTATGTGTTTATTTTTAAAAGTGTTTACAAGCCATTCTTTTCATACACACACTGTAATATTTAATTGTGGTGGTAAGTCAATGTTATGAATATTTGAGCTTTGTTATTTTATGAAGATGAACAATTAAAGGCAATAATATTTTCAAAATTAATTAATAAAGAAATAAATTAAATGATAAATCAGAGTTAAAAAATAAAAAATAAAAAGAAACAAAAAAGTGTAAATACATAAAGTGTGTAAAGTATGTAAATTAACGAATAAAGTTGGATAAGTTTAGTTTCATATATTCTTTAACTTGAGTAAGTAAGTTCTAAGGAGTGCTTCAGCACTTAGTACCTTAGGCCAACTAGTCTGGGAGTTACTAGCCCAAAACTCGTTAAATGGGTCATAAAGAAAGCTTAAGGGGGCCAAACATTGCACTATTTATAGATGTAAAGTTTGTTTAATTTTTTTTATATATTTTTGTTTTAAGATTTGTTCTTAATTATTCTAATCAATAAATTTGAAGTGTTGCTTCCTGTAGAATAGATCTAAAGCAAAATATCATAACAATTTTATTCTTAATTTTTTATAAAACTTTATAATTATGTATTATCCCTTTTACACCAAGTTTGGCTTGCATAGATTTTGTTAAATAGTATATAAAGTGTTCAAATAAAATTTTTATTTTGTTAGCCTATTTAGTTGAGTGAGTCAAATTATAGTTAAATGAATTGTATTGTGTGAATATTCTATAAATAATTTCAAAAATTTTATCTTTTAATTGCTCAGGACTACAACAAGCTAGTTGGGGAGTATGATAAGACTGCAAAAATGTACATGTTCAAAGGCTTAAATCATTTATTTATGCTTTTATTTCTCATTAAATCCTCTAATTAATAGTATTTTTCTGTTAATAAGTATTTTTGCATCTTAATACATAAATATGTTTAAAAATGTGCTTTTAGTGTGTTTTATGTTTAATATTACTAATTTTTAGAATCAGTTCTATGTGTTTGAGAATTAATTAGTTTGTAATTAGTTAAAACCGTAAAAATAATGTTGTGCAATTTTATTTTGAGTCTTCAAATTTTTATATAAAAAAATTAAGTTTGTGAATATATTTTGTAATATTTATATTAATTTTTAAAAATATTTTTGAGTCTTAAATAATATATCTATTTAGGTTTATTAATTTTAGAAGTTTTTATTTATTTTTAGAGTGTTTTGTATGTTTAATTATAAAATAAATATTTGTAAAATTATTGTAAATATTTTGTTTGTAAAATAATTAATTTTAATATGTTTGTTAATTTTATATTTAAAATGTGGAGGAAAAACATAGCAAAACGTTGCAAAAGGAGGCAAAAATGGATCTCAAATGCATAAGAAATCAAAAAGAAATTAAAAATCAGAAAGAATGACACATGGCAAGCCAAGGACTGTCAGATCAAGCCAACTAGTGCATCCAAACCGTCCACGCATCTCTACAGTTGTCAAGCCACCCTCCGGATTATGTGTAGCGAGTCGCATGTCCTTTCGCCTCCATAGCCACATGATCAGCATACTAGGCCTAATTCAGCAGTCTAGATCAGTTTCCTCTTTGCCCCATGCAGCCTGCATTTTAGCTCAGCATTATAGCCGTTTGACAGTGCTATGGATGCTCTAGATCACGCCTCACATCAATTCTTATGCTCTACGCCACACTAGATTCCAAATCAAAATTTGCACTCTCTTAAGATCATATCAGCATGGTAGAGAGAACAATACATTAAAAATTTGTTAGATTTTGCAATATGACAAGATTGTAACTAAAATGAGATTAAAAATAATAATTAAATAATTAATAATTAAATGTACTATAACAAAATTAATAATAAAAAATGTTAAATAATTATTTTTTCTCACTATAAACAGATGGCTTCCCCTTTTATGAGACTCACGGCACTTTCTAGTCCCCTCCCCTTTACTCTCTCTAAACTGTTAAGACAAAGACTCAATAGTGTCTCCTTTTAGGAGAAGATACTGTTAGGGCACTCCTCCAATCTCATTTTTTATTATTAAAATAATGCATAAATTAGTGTACAAAGTTTGGTAAGACAGAGAGATGATCTTGTATTATAATTTCTGGTATGGATTTTAACTCTATATCTGCTTTGTAATGTTTATATTTTTATAGAATAAATTATATTTTTCAAGTCTTTAATAATTATTATTAGTATTGTTATATTATCTATTTTTACATAAATTCAGTCATGCTTTGTTTATTTAATTTAATTGTGTTGCATAATTTATTTTAGCAATAACGAAATAATACTCAATTTTATAGAATGTCTTTTACTATAATATAACTTGATATATTGTCGATTTTAGATATTTCATAAGATGAGTTGCTGCTAAAATTAACATAAAAATTTATTCCATTGAAATATAATAATTTTGATTTGTTGTTATCTTTTCTATCTTAAAATTATATTAATTATAATTATAGTGACAAGAGTTATAGTTTTTGTAATTAGTGCACAAAATTACTAGTGAAGTAATTATTTTGCTAGTTTTTATAGGAAATCTTTCACTATAGTATAGCTTGCTATATTGTCGCTTTAAGTTAACTTATAAAATTAGTAAAAATGCTTGGAATTAATGAGAAAAGATAAAAGAAATCAAATGCTTTAAATATTTATTTTGAGCTAAAATTCTATACCAGTTACGAAACATACAAAGAATTTTTAAAGTTTTACTATTTTAATTTTATGTTTTAAAATCTTATTTTAAAATTTACCGAAAATACTTATTTTCTTTTAAGTTTTGTAGTGAAAAATCCCTTTCCACAAAAATTTTCAGTCTTTTGAAAACCCACATCTTTGTAGATACAACAACCTTTTTATAATATAAACATCCACATTTAGAAAAGTATTTTGGGTGATACAATAGTGCACAAATCAAGCCGGGTTTTCATCTTCGACGGCGATGGAGGTGGCTTGAGGCCACAAGTGATAAATCCACGATGGACTGGTGAAGTACAACTTTGCGAAGCAGATAGGCCTTTGCTACGACAGAGAACAACTTCATATGTGCGTCGTTGAACAGTTTCGCGACGAGTTCCTCTAACCAAATCCTCGACAGAAAACGACTTTGTGAGCTCTCTCTTACTTTTTCTTTGCTACAAATCCCAGATCTCCTAATCTCCAACCAATTCTCATGTCTGTAGTGTTGTTTAGTGGCAGAAAAGGAAGAGATTCAATGTGACGATGGTTTGGTTCTATAGCTCAGAAGATGGCGAGTTTTTCTAGGACGGTGGGTCATCAAATGGCGGCAGCACGTGGACAGAGCGATGGCTCGACGGCAAACATAATAGGAACGTGGCAGCGGTTGTTCCGACAAATTGCAGTATATTGTCGTGAATTCTTTCTATGAAAAACATTGATTCCCATTTTTTTAAAGAGAAATTGTTTTGATTTAATGTATGAGATTGTTTTGTTTTGTTTTTTGCTTTTAACATTGTGAAATCCAGTATTTACTCAAAAACATAGTATTTATTTGTTAATACTGTATTTTTCAATTGTCGACGGTCTGGTAAAGTCGCCAGTGAAATTTTGTATTTACATAGTAATACAGTATTATAAAGTTAATACTGTATTTTCCTTATGTCAACAGTCCGATGAAATCGCTAGTGAAATATATTATTTATACAGTAATATAGTATTACAAGGTTAACACTATTTTTTCCAGTCATTGGCGATTCGGCAAAGTCGCCAGTGAAACATAGTATTTACACTATAATACAGTATTACAAGGTTAATATTGTATTTTTTAGCTACCCGTGGTCTGGTGAAGTTGCTTGTAAAATATAGTATTTACACTGTAATATAGTATTACAAGGTTAATACTCTATTTCCTGATGTTCTGGTGGTGAATTTTTATATTTACACGTTAAATACGGTATTTTCTAGTAAGTATTGTATTTTTACGCCGTTAGCAATCCGGCAAAGTTGTAAGTGAATTTTTATATTTGTACAATAGATACGGTATTTTTCAGTAAATATTATATTTTTCGGTCACCAATATTGCCGACAAATGAGAGTAAAAGATAAAAAGGATAAAGAGGTAGGAGTATTTTTTGTTTTTGTTTTTAATTTTTCATGAGATATTACTTAATTTCTTGTGATATACTTTTTACTATACATTTTAAAACTATATGACATTATTTACTAAGTTTTACCTTAAATATGCTATTTTGCTCTTTCTTCCAAATTTATGCAGCCTAAATATAAATCATACTAATTATTGGGAGAAAAAGCAAAATAACATATTTAAGCTAAACCTCGATAAATTATGTCATATAGTTTCAAATGTGTAATATATAACATATTATGAGAAATTGAAATATTTCATGAGAAATTAAGAACCAAAACCCCAAAATGCTCCCATCTCTTTATCATCTATATCTCTCACCCTCCTCCTTCGTCGGTACCATCGTCAATAGTGTAAATACAATATTTATCAAAAAATACTGTATTTATCATGTAAATATAAAAATTTACCAGTGACTTCATCGGACTTCCAACGACCGAGAAATACAATATCACTATATAAATATAAAAATTCATCGACGACTTCATTGGACCGTCGACGGCCGAAAAATATAATATTTGTAAAGAAATGCCGCATTTATCATGTAACACAAAAACTCACTAGCAACTTTGCTAAACTATCAACTGTCGAGAAATACAGTATTTTACTTGAATACTATATTACCATATAAATACAAAAATTTACCAACGGTTTTGCCGAACCACCAACTACCAAAAAATACAACATTTCACTTGAAATACTTATTATCACCTGGAATACTGTATTACCGTGTAAATATAAAAATTCACTGGCAACTTCACTGAACCATTGGTAGCCAGAAAATACAGTATTTCAAGTGAAATACTGTTACTGTGTAATTACGAAAATTCACCTGTAATTTCCTTGGACCGTTGTCAGCTGAAAAATACAATATTTACCAGAAACACTGTATTACCGTGTAAATACAAAAATTCACTAGCAACCTCGTCGGGCTATCAGCGGGCGGGAAATACAATATTTACCAAAAAATACAATATTTACCAGAAAATATCATATTTACCGTGTAAATATAAAAATTCACCGACGATCTCGCGTAGATCACCGTCGGCTAGGAAATATAATATTTACCGAGAAACAAAATATATATCAAAAAATACTGTATTTACCGTATAAATACAAAAACTTACCAACAACTTCGTCAAACGATGGCTAAGAAATACAATATTTACTTGAAAATATTGTATATGCTATGTAAATATAAAAATTCACCGCCAACTTCATCGGACCTTCAATAGCTAGGAAATACAATATTAACCGTGTAATACTATATTACAGTGTAAATATTATATTTCACCCACGACTTCGATGAACCGCCGACTGTTGGGAAATATAGTATTAACCTTGTAATGCTTTATTACTGTGTAAATACAAAAATTCACAGTTGACTTCGGTCAAGAAATACAATATTACTTTAGTAATACTATGTGTACAAAGATATATAGTATTTCCACATAAATGCTAAAATTTGCCGATGATATCGCTAGACATCACCGGCATCGATGATGTCGTCGATGGCCCAAAAACACAACCACAACAATATAAATCACCATAAGTATCACCAAAAACCAACAAAAAATGAAAAAAAAAAAAAGTTATGACAACAATATAAATCACTTATTTCTTCTATCTTTGGTGACGTAGCTTTCCTACAACCAATACCACAACCAAGGCTTATAATTCTATCGTTGTTCACCGTTCTCGTATTCCTCTCTCTCCTCGTCTTCTCCTTCAGCCATGTTGCGATTCGTTGCTGATCATGATTTGGAAACTCGACGGCCTCGCTGCGAAAGCTGTCGGATTTAATGGAGCATTCGTGGATGAAGAGATAGCCTTCGCCGTCGAAGACTAAAACAATCCATAGATAGCAAACTTTGGCTGCGATGATGAACTCTAATTTGATTCGGTCCAATCACTAACTCTCTTAAACACAACGGCTCTACGTCGACAGCTAGGACATGAACTCAGATCTGATTATGTCCCACAAATGCACGAACCTTTACCAATCGTCGACCTGTCAAATAAAGTTTAATCTAGTTTAACGACGGTGTCTCGCATCTCCTCCATCGGCTCCTCATTCTAATCGTTGTTGTTTGTCTCCCTTCACACACCCTCCGTCGCTAATCGGACAGTTTCTCTGGCAGCACTCGCAATTAGGCTAGAGGGAGATGCAGAGGAGAAAGAAACAATCGAGGGAGAGAGAGGAATGGGAGAGAAGGGAAAGAGAGGAAAAAAAATATTCAAATCAAGAGTATTTTGAGGATTTTAATTGCTTTATAATGTTGCTTTGTACAAATCTGCTATTCATTTTATATTTTCAAAATAGATAACATTATTTACTCCTCAATTATTAAAATATGTTATTTTATCCAATTTCTCCTTATTATTTCAAGCAAGTATAAAAAAAGATTATTTATCTTTTTAGACCTCATATTTTAAGTTTATTCAAAAACTATACCTTTAAGTTTGAATCTCAATGAATTTATACCTTCATATTAGATTTAATATACAAATTTACACCTTACTTTTGTCAATAATTGATTTTAACCTTTAACATTATCAAATTATCCTCAAATAAAATAAAGAAAAATTAAAACTTTCAAAAAATAAAAAGAAAACAAAAACAAAAAACTTGTAAATTTATCTTATTTTTCAATTTGAGGGTACTTTGGACCAATTCTTATGTCAAAATTGAATATTGAATAGAAAAAATTATAAATTTGTATATTAAATTAAATATGAAAGTATAAATTTGATAAGATCTAAAACCAAAAATATATAGGTTTTGAATTAACCTAAACTCAAGGGTACAAAAAGGTATATAAAATCGAGCAACTTAGATGAATCAGGTTCATATTATGCCTTCACGAGAACCAAAAAACAAAAGCAGCAACTAATTGAGAAGCAACTAAACGCCACGCCAACAGGAAGAACTTCTAATCACAAAAGTATAACCATTCAGTTCGTAGATTTGAACAGAATATCAAATTTTTGTGGAAGAAAACAATGTCACAAAATGGTCTGAACTGTAGTCTAAGCCCGTTAAAGATGACAAAACTTATAATTTAGTTGTCATGACATCAAACCAAACTATTTTCCTTTGCTTTTCAACTGAAATTCTGAGCGTTACAGAAATCAGTAGTACATGGGATAAGCCATACAAGCCCACCTTCCAACTCCAAGGTCAGGGATTAGACCACTGAAGTAAAAGTGCATCCCATAAAACCTAATAAAACAAGCAACAAGAAAACTAACATAGATTTTTCTCCTTTTTTTTCTATTTTTACCAAGCATCAAGTGCCGAATCATCATGTCTATGATGCAAATTTTACATGTATATCAGTTGTCCGGATCAAAATGGAAGAAATGAAAAACAGAGGTCAATTGACATAACAACACTCATGACAAGAATTTTCTACCAGAAAGCCGTGCCAAAGTAAACACTGTCAGCCTTTCGAAGTTACAGCATGGCCGCACAGCGGCAATCTTGTAACTCTTCTCCAAGACAAAGAGTTAGCCACCTCCAGACTTCAACGTGTTACTCAACCTTCGTTAAAAAGTTACCATGTACATTAGATTTTACTTTCTAAAAGTAAGAAAGTAAGCAGATTGCAATAGAATAAAAAGATGGAAGATACAAGGAAAGCATCATTTGTGTTATTTCTTTTGGGACCGGCAAATCTTGAGCAACAGCTTTACTTTTGTCACTTCACAATCTTACATACTGACAAGCAAAAGGATAAAACAACAATTTACTCGTGATGTTTACACATGACATCTCTAACACATTATCAGTTACCCTTTTTACTCAATATCTTCTTTACCATACCCTACGTACCCTTATCGTCAAATTTTCAAGCATTACTTCTAGTTTTTCAACCTATAGATGCCTAGCAATTCTTCAATTAAACAATTGCAATGAATGCTATATACTTATCCAAAGTAAAAAGAACAATCGGCTATTCTGCCGCTGATACAGAATGCTCCATATATGTCAACTAACTAGAAAACATCGGAAGGGTGGTATCTCACTCCTCATAGGAGAGTTCTGATGTTCAACCCACTCTGTATCATATCAATAATTCATTGTTATAGAAAGTTTAAGACGAGTAAAAATGTTCCCCTGACTTCGCTCAACTTTAGCACAGATAAATGGGTTTTGTTTTAGTTTGTAGGATTCTCAAATCAGATGGTTATCAGCGAGGAAAGGTCCAAATAAGGAGAAATTTATCCCCCCTTACGCTCCACAAATTGACTAGTTCAAAAATTTTATCTACCCAGAACATGCCCCTAATTGAAAATTTGAAAGCACATCACTTAAGCCATTGTTAGTAAGGAACATGCCACAAATTATTGTTACCAAGCTTACCAGTCTAAGCCCTCAAAAAGACCTTCTCCTTTAATTGCAGAAGTTTTAAAAATAGCCCATTGGCGGTTCTTAATCTTGTGCAACTCCAAAGACTCGGTAATCGCAGCATCATCAAGGGCACCAGGAAGATCCTGTAAAATCATGGAAATGAGCTCTTTAATCTTCTTTCATTTAAGTTTATTGCTACAAACTGTTACATATCAATCCTTAAAACATAAATATATAGGGTAATGGCAGTAACCTGCTTGTTTGCAAAAATGAGGACAACAGCACCTCTCAATTCTTCCTCCTGCAGTAGGATCCAAAGATTTAAGATGTAAGTACCAATAAAAAAGTAATAACTTTCCACCAAAGAAGAAGTACAAAAAAGGCATTAACAATAACCCTGCAAAAAAAAAAAGAAAAAAAAAAGAAAAAAACACTAAAAGATATACAAAACCCAAAGGAATTAGATGCATTCTAGAGAAAAGAATGCAATTTGTAACCAAATTTGCAGAAATCCACAACTATCAATCCCAGAAGCAATTGAAAAGATATACTTATCACTTAAACAATATTACGTAATGCTCTCTGATCATTACTGACATAAACCCTATGAAATGAAAAATACTACTGAAAATAAGTACCTGCAACAGAACCTTCGTAATTTTCCGATAATCTACTTTTAATAAACACAAGCCCAACTGCCCAACATACCTCCAAAATTGCATGAAACTCCTCTTTAGCTATTACTAGTCTATCAGTGTCACTGGAGTCAACGACATAGATTATGGCTTGAGTGTTTGGAAAATAGCATCTCCAATATGGCCTGAATAAATTTATGGTAATCCTTTAATAACCAATCGGAGAAGCACCACACAACTGAAGGAATTGTTTACTCATGGTTCAGGGGTTACTAAAGCTCCATTCCATATTATCATCTTGTAAAAAAATTAACAAAAAAATAAAAAAAATGAACATTCAACAAAAATAGTTACTTCATTTATGTTTCACTGCCAATGCCAAAAATTTCAATGTTTTCCATTTAACAACAATAGGTTGCTTCAAATTCCCTTCATTTACAACGTTCTGCTAAGACATCAAGAGGAGAAACCAGAAATTTTCCTGAGAGAGAGCTTATAGCATTTAAACTATAGTTCGTAACAAAAAATGAATGTTCTGCTTCTTGTCAGCCAAGTGACAGCCATGCCATGTATGTAAATGCTACACTTCAGGCTGGCTAATCTGGTCCAGCCACTTGAACGAAAAGATAAATAAAAATACTTGCATTTACTGAAAGTTAAAAGAGAATAAATAAAACTACTAGAAACGAGATTTACGGAAGGTTTAACATAAAATAAAGCAATAAATTATTTCACACAAATAACAAGAAAACAATTAATACGTTTCGACAACAGAGATAGCATATCACATAATGTCAAGTTCAAAGTACACCTTGAATTTAATTTAATGGAGTTGAACAAAATGTTATACAATAGAATCTATCTATCATCTGTCATCCAACATTGACATCAACAATAGTCCACGAGTGATATATATAAAAAAATGGAAGTATAACATATTTAAGCAGACAGAAAGTCTAAATTTTCACAGACGATCACAAGGTTGCATAGGTAAGCCCTCTCATAGCAAGCAAAAACAACTTCAAATGACAGAAAAACTTACCTGATGCTTGTTTGTCCACCTGTATCAACAAACACCACAAATATCATTAGAAAAAAAGAAAAAAAAAATCCATGACTTACCTTCTGATAGCAAAAACTGAAATTATTAAAGCAAAGAAGTTTTAAACAAAAATGGCAATGTGAAATTCTAACATAACCAGCCAGCTATCATAAGAACTCTTTTAAGATAAATGATCCAAATCCCAATCATTTACAAACTAAACTAGCCCTTCTTCTTACCAGGCTGCATTCAACCATTGTTTGTCAAAGTTAATCCAAATTCATCTCCATGAGCATTTAAGGCAGGGGTGACTAATAAAAATAAAATACAATAAAGGGACAGAAATAGTAATCATTCTAGTTCATATTAAAAGAGATTCAGCGTATATCATATGATAAATGTTAGATAATTGAACTTCACTTAATAGTCAAACGATTTTGCCATCAATCCAAAGATCATTATATAGCTTCCTGTCTCTTTTGTCCTCTGATATTCAAGCAAGTGAATAGGAAACGGGGGTTGCAACATAAAACCATTTTTGAGCCAGAGATCCAAATAAAACTAAAAAGAAACCTAGAGAAACACTGGAAACAAGTTGAAAATTATAATTGCATATAAGATGCATTAATGGATCCCTTTTGGTGTTACCAAGAGTATTTATCATAAATATTGGCTTCTGGAACTACAGATCATTTGTACTAGCTCTACCCCAAATCATGAGCTAGACACAAGCCACACTTCACTAAGAACCAAAGCTTACCAAATTACAAGAGTGGAGACCCAAAAACAGGAATATTAAGATAATCTAACTACTTTTATGTTCTACGTAGAAGGGTTTTATTTCAATAATAGTTCTCCAGCGGATTAAAAGTAAAATGCAGCTAGCTATAAACCTAATTTGAATACCGATTAAAGTCACACATTGCAGGGAATATATTGGCATACCCAGATCCCAGACTTGGAATTTGATGTTGTTATACTGCACCGTCTCAACATTGAATCCAATTGCTGCATCCAAGGAAAATAAAGCTCATATTGAGTTCCCCAAGAAAACACACACACTCACACACCAAAAAACGACAATCTCTTTTATTCAATTACTCAGTCCATGTCCAGTTTGTTCTTGAATATACAAGGAACGAAGTTGTTCCTTATTCTATTTTCTCACCAAACAAACAATTCACGAAACAAAAGAATGATTTGAATTCCGCGGTAATTAAGATCCAAGTATAGAGAAGAAGGGGAAGAAAACAAACTTGGAATCGTGGAGACAACTTCGCCCATCTGGAGCCGATCTGCACAAAATCCAATACAAAACCATGTAAATCAACGGAAATTAACCAAGCAAGCTAAACAAAGAGCGTAGAAAGAGAAAAATCGCACAGAGAATCGTGGTTTTCCCAGCATTATCGAGACCAAGGACGAGGATCCGAGCTTCTTTATTGCCAAACAGGGAAGAGAACATTCGGCTGAACAACAAACCCATTGTGGCGTGATTTCTTCAAAGCATTAATGGAAAAAGGAGATCGAATTGGGATTTTTGAGATCGGAACTCGAGCGCAGAACCCTGTTCCTCCCTGCAAGAACCAGCACGGACTTGTGAGAGCGATTTGCGCAAAGCCAGTTAGAGAGGGAAACAAGAGAGGGAGGGAGAGGGATTTGCTTGCCTGAAGGAAAAGGAGAGGGCCTGCAAGTGAAGAATGTTAAGTTTGGGGTTGGATTTGAGAAAATTGAGAAAATGGAGTGTGGATGAATTAAGGGGAAGATAGACTTTTGTGTAGTCGCGTGGTTTCTGAGAGTCTTTCTTCGTTGTCTCAAACGAATTTAGGAATAGTCCAGTCGGAGCAAACAAACAAGGGTAATTGTTTGTTTTTATTTTTATTTCTACTTTTTTATTTTTATACGGGTAATTGTTTATTTTTATTTTTATTTTTATTTCTGTTTTATTTATTTTTATTTTTATTTTTAATAAAACATATGCAAATTGGAAATGTAACTCGTGTATTCACCGCAGCAAATGAATTGGGATTTTCATAACCTGAAGTTTGAGGATCAGATCCGAACTAAATGCATACATATATATATATATACATATATATATATATATAGTTTGTTATTGTTTTAGAAATTTTTAAAAATATTTTTACATATTTTTTAAGGCAAAAAATTTAAAAATATTCTCAACAAAATTTTTCAAAAATTCTTATTTTTCGAAACAAAATTATTTTCACTCATTTTAAAAATACTACCAATTAGGCCCATATAATTTTGGTTAGAGAATTTAAACTCTATATTGAATAGTTCAAAATATATATATTTATATAAAAAAACATAACATGAATTCATGCGTTAAACTAACCTTAAGTGGGTGTATAGCATTTCCGTTTCAACTTATTAGTTCTAACTGTGAATGGTATAAAACTCTTAGTTTTAAACTCTATATTTTGTAAAACTTATCAATTTTAAACTCTTAGTTTTAAACCTTAAGTGGGTGTAAACCATTTTCATCCATTTTGAAAATGCTAGCAAACAAGCCTATATAATTTTAGTTAGAGGATTTAAACTCTATATGGAATAGTTCAAAATATATATATTTATATATAAAAAAAAAACATAACCGGAATTCATGCGATAAACTAACCTTAAGAGGGTGTATAGCATTTCTATTTCAACTTATCAATTCTAACTGTGAACGGTGTAAAACTCTTAATAGTTACCATAAAAAACAAAAAGTTACAACAATATAAAGCTCTCACGTACTACAGTTCTTAAATTTAAAGTTTTAATTATAACTAAAGTGCTAAACGGCTTATAAATTATGTTGTAATCACTGTACATAAATTTTATGCCATAATATATATCAAAATATCATATGATGTATGTATATTTTTTTTTCTTGGATTGTTTTATTAATGTTAGCTATAACGGATTGTGATGCTACTACGGTTTAGTTTATGTAATGAGTGAGATTTTATTGGCCTAATTTATATTTTAATTGTTCATTTTTAATTTTAATTTTGAATCTTCTTATAAATTTTTTAGAATTGTGTAAAAATGGATGTACAAAAATCTTAAATTTTCATCTCAAAAAAAAAAAAAAACAAATCTTAAATTTAAGAACCTAAATCATAGACTCTATCCACCAATCCAAGAAATCTAATGCTTTGAGTTGGATTGGACAAAAAGGGCATTAGACTCTTGCCTGTCATGTAAAAAAGGAAAAAATAGTTTTACAATCAAACACAGCTCAAAATCCCTAATATCTCCCCTCCAAAAAAAAACAAAAGAAGACATTGATGAAACCATAGATGGCATGGTCTGCCTACTCATCCGCAACTCTGACCTACTAGGTACGACAACGTCTCCTTGTCAAGTCAAAGTGTGAGATCTCTGACCTAGATGAACATTATGCAAAAAGTACATTACACTACTGCACCTTGAACTATTTATTTCTTGCATAATGTAATCTAAACTTTTGATTTTGGCATAATACACCCTTCAACTTTGTAATTATTGACGATAGAAATCCAATAACTACTTTTAATTTTTTTTTTAACTACTCTTTTTTCACGCGTTGAATTTCTATTTTTTTCTTCAAATAACATGTTATACCCTTAAAAAAAACTCACATGCAAATTTCGTGGCTAAAATTATCTATGATTTTTAATGCTTATTAGCCATTGGATCTCAATTAGTAATGATTTCAAAATTCATGATGCGTTTGGCAAAGAATAAAAGTCCAGGGTATATAATGCAAAAAAAAAAACAAATAAGTTGAGGTACAACAGTATAATTTACATTTATACAAATCCTCAAGCAATTTGCGAGATTCTTCCCAATCTTCATGATCATTTTGATGAGGATCAAATGCAAAAATCAGTGAAGGCAGGGGAGAAAAAGATAATCGCCAATAGGAATCCAACGAGGTATAGGTGAAACTAAGGCTAGGGATAGTGGTAGAGTATTATTGGGATATATACCCTTAAACCATGTGATTTTTCTATAAAAGGACATATTTATAAATAAATAAATAAAGTGAATTTTTCATTTTATTTATGTATATGTATTTTAAATACTTTATTAATAACATTAACATTTCATGATTATCTATTTAACCTTAAATATTGTATACAAATGTTAATACAAGAGGATAATATTTAAGGATGATAATTAAAATTGTCAGTAATATATAATTAATATATAATCAATTAAAGTAGACATCTTTAATTAAGTGTTAGAAGTGCATGTTATTTCCATTAAAAATTGAACGGTCTTATCTAAATTGTTAATAGAATGAGTTATTAAATGAGTACATTGTATATAATGAGACTATGTAGGATAGGGACATGATTTGATATGAATGGCTAATTAATTTCCCTTAGAATATAGCAATTCTAATCACACCACCGATGGTTATATCAAAGATGATCTTAATCTTGAGCTACTAGTAGATTCTTATTTATAGAATTATGTCTTTTGACTTAGTCTGTATAGATTCTAGGATCTAATCCTATCCTTTTTTATTTTAAAGGCATAATGAAGTAAATAACCGGGATGTTAATATTACAAAATAGAATCTATTCCTTCTTTAACGATAAGTAGATAAGAATTTTCTTAAGTATTGATTTAGGTCTTGAATAATATGAACACTCGATTTGTGATTAAGTTCGTGAACTATTATTCATTAGAAAATCAATGACCCTCATGAATAAAGAAGCAATTAGAAAAGTTAACAGATTTTATCTAGTTTTAATTATGAATTATTTATAGATGATCAACTTATATGTAGTGATTATATCAAATGGATAACTCTAGAAATGAGCGAATATATCTATAATTTCAAGAATGAGATTCTAAGTTTTTAATAGAGTAACATTGGAATTAATAAATGACCAATATCTTAATTAAAGAGTTTAATTCATATATTGGTTTTATTATAGCTTAAAATTATAGGTCCATTAATCCTGTCAACATCTTTGTAAACACTATTTAAACAAATGGAATTATTGGTTTAATTAATTTAGAGTTATAGAATTCTAAATTAATAGGGTGTTTGACATGGTGGTTAGAACCATTGGTCAGAACTGTAAATACTGTAGCATATAAGAGCATTACATTGTAGCAACTTTTTTTCTTTTACTATAACACGTGATAGCTTTACAATGTTCTTAACTGAAAAGTTAATTAAACTAAGTTTGCCAAACAAGCTATAAATCACTCAAAATAAATTAATTATGAATTAATTTATAGCTATTCAAAATGAGATTATTTAATAATGAATAAATAATGATTACTTTTAGAAGACATATAGTGGGACCCACCCACTGTGTATAACATGTGACAACATAAGAAAGAGTTTTATGTGTAGTCCAAGACTTTTTCACCAACATTCCTTTTCTAGAAGTTTCTAATTTTTGATAACATGATCTATTTAAAAGTGGAAATTTAAATTTGGAAACAAATCAAACTAGATAACAAATAATATTCTTCTCTCTGCTAACTGATGATTAGTGGCACAAACACAAAGAGATTTTCTACATGAGACGACACATGCAGATAAGGGAAAGAGAAATTTTTCTATTCTATTTTAATTAATTAAAATAAAATAAGCTTCTATAATTAATTGGATCTCTTATTCTCTATAAATAGAGGTCTCCTCTATTTATTCTACACATAACTTAAAGTCTCGGCAAGGGTGCAAAAACTTTGTTAAAACCCTATCCTATAATCTAATCCTATACTTTCTAATTGTTCTTCAAACTCCACTTGGCTATGTCCATAACCATGCTTATAATTTGATCTTCATAGCATTCACGGTTTAAGATAGACATCGCATCATTCATTAAATTGAAATTAGTATGATCGAGCTAGCGTCCAAGTTAGCGAAGTTGAAGCTAACACAACTTTGAAGGGGTCTTGTTGTTCTAATTTAGGCTTTATCATATTTAGAGGCTTAATTTCCTGTGAAGCTTCTATGTACTTTGAATTACTCCTTCAAACTTAGTTGTTTGAGTCATCTTCATTAAGCCACCTCATATTTTTCACTATTTGATTATTACTACAAGAATTGAAAGATTCCATGTCATCCTCTAAGCAGCTCTCTAAAATTGTGCTCATAATTAAGATGATCCAATAGTTCATCAAGTTCCCTCCTAGAGTTAATGTGGACTTCTAAATTCTTAGTCCACACCATAGAATTCTCCAATTGAACCATATTTCTTAAGGCTCAATGTCTTTTCTTCTTAACACTCGACATGTTGGTTCATAAATTCAAGGTGATGGATATATAGAGGGTATTGATGACTCTAACTCTACAATGAAGGATGCTGATACTAGTAGTAGTCAAGATCTGCCATATCATTCAACTAGTGAATTGCATTTTCATGTCCTCTATTTAACAAGTGACCACCAATTGTCGGAGCTCCATTATGTACTCAACTTCTTATTTCATCATCCAATCCAATGCAGAAGAAGAAAGTATGGACCAATTTGAATAACTGTGGTTGGAAAATCTTTCTACCAAGTCATTAAAGCACCCTTTAAGCAACATAAAATGGCTCCAAGTGTTATTGGGTAAAACATGTAAATACCTATAAATGGAACATCTCAAAGTACCTCACATGACAAAAAAAATTAAAAATAAAAAAGAAAAACTAATTAAAACTAACAAAAGGAAAAATGAAAACGAAATAACTAATTAATTATGTAAACAATCCCTACAACATGTCATGGAAATTTGGTATGTTTTAGAAGGACTTGTGAGTAAGGGTCATTACTATAAATAAAGGATTTGTTCTAATTAATTAGTTATCGACTCTAAAACCTAAGACACACTAAAAGTAGACACAAAACTGGAGGATTCTGATTATTGAATAAATGAAATAAAACTATAGAATGTAAAACTTGAATTTGATAAAGATGTAATAATAATGATACAAACAAGTTGAATAATCATTCTCCACCTTTACACATGAAATCATAGTTTAATATCAAAATTATATCTATTTCTTTATCAAAACTACCAACTATAGATAACAACAAGCTCTCCTACCTCAATTTTTTTTTTTGTTTGGTGTTAAATAAAACAAGTTTTTTATTTAACTCATTCTCATTAAACAACCTAAAACTAACTTCTAGTTTTAAAATAGAAACATTAAAATAAGAAAGATAAAATTGATCTAAGAAACAAACACATAAGCTCAGCTCATTTATCTTAGGTTATGTTCCATATACAATCACATAAAAACTTACTATAACAAATTTTTACAATTTGCTATTAATGATTAGAAAAATAAGACAATTATAGATCAAAAATTCTAATCTAGAAATAGATAATTATCAAGTCCTTTTTAGTTTGCCACTCAAATAAAACAAAAAAAAAATCATAAAAAACTATTATGGAAGAATATAAACAATTTCAATTGAAAAATTAGAAAATATTATCTAAATATTCAATCATATATCATGCTTATGATTTTAAAATCACACATAATCAAAAAAAAATTCTAAACTAACAACATAGAAAAAGAAAAGAACGAAGGAAGAAGAATGGTTATGGTGTTAAAAAGTCTTTAATACATATGATTCTCTTTGAACCACCACTTGAGAGCCTCTCATCTCTCTCTCTTTTTTCTTTCATTAACTAGTGAAAATGGACACTTAGGGCTAGTTTGGTAATGTTGTAGCTTCTAGAAAAGTTGTTGTCAATTGTGTTGGAGGAAAAGCAGCTGTGTCATAAAGCAACGAGGTGTTTGGAAAACTAATTTTAAAAGTTCTGTTAGTTTTAACACTTGTATGATAGTTCTTTATAAACTAATAAGTCTCAATCGCTATGTGAGTTTGAAATAACCAAATTAGAGATGGTAAATATTTAACAATCAAATTAGACATGCTAAATAATTTTAAATATATGCAAATATATATTTTCAATGTATAGTTTTAATTTTTTAATGAGTATATATATTTTTAATTTAATTTTGGAAAAATATATTTTGTTCATTATTTTATTATTATAATATTTGTATTTTTTTAATTTCAAGAATTAAAAAATAACAAAAAAGGGACCCAACCAAAAATTACCGGCTAAATTATGATAACTAAAAGACACATGAACAATGAAAAGAAAAAATAGGAGAATGTCAGAGTCAGAGATCATCTTATGGACTTTATTGGAAATATGCTAACTAGATAAGGACAAAATATGTGTTCAAAAAATATTATTAAAGACTCACTGCTTTTCTATAAGCTAAAAGCAAAAGTTACCTCCCACCAACTTTGGGCTTTTGTTGTGAGAACATAAAAAATTCTCCACAATCACTTTTTGGTTTTTTTACTAAACACAAGTTTGACCTTGGTTTTCGTAAATAAATGCTTTTGGCTTTTGCAAAAGTGTTACCAAACTGGGCATTAAATTTGTCCTAGAATGGCATGTCTACAAACTTCTAGAGATGGGATCAAAAAAGGAAAGTTTAAAGTCTTTTTGAAACAAAAATTCTAGATACTTCGCATCTAGAGTTGCTGCTTTAGAATCCCAACACCATGGTTTTGAATTTTTTTGCCTCTAACTCTCCAACGCCCAACACGGGACATCTATCTCTTAGCCTGATGGCTTGCTTTGGTCTCCTATAGCTCCTCAATACCTTCGTTCCAAGGTCATATTGCCTGTCTCACTACCACAAGTATCTTGTAGTGTTTTAATGCCTCAAATGTTGCTTTTCTTCTCTAAATCATCCCCTTGAATCCAAAACACCTACAAAATATAAAACACTAATAAAAACTCAAATAAACCAAGAAACTTAGCAAAGAAGCATAGAGATTCGATAGAAAAGGTATGTGAAATTAAACACTTTTCAAATTCCCCTACACTTATAAACCTAAACAAAAAGAACAAAACACTAACCTTCAAACATTTTGTGACAGAGAACAATAAGAAATTATAGCTTTAAAATCAAACAAGTACCAATTCGTATCCATATTCGTTCAAAATCTAACATATTCCTACAACAATCATTCTCGAGAGTGTGTGTGTGTGTGTGTGTGTGTGTGTGTGAAATAACCAATGCTATCGATGGTTATATTGTGCATGCTTTAAACAATTACAATCCTTATAAACCTCACAAAAACGATCACCTAATTTCTAATGAGAGTACCAAACATCATATGCTCCTCCTTTGGTCCAAATCTCTACTACGCTCAAGTTACCAATTGAAATCAAAAGGTCTTCAATATAGGATGTAATGGGGTAAAAGGGTAGTGGTTATAAGAAAGAAAGGAAAGGATCTTAAAAAGATTCTAAAAGATTCATAGAGTTAGATACATCGTAGAATTTTTTAAAAAATAATTCTCAAAGCCCAAAGAAGTAAATATAGGTCAAATATTATTGTTTCAAGTCTTTGTTTCATTCAAACCAATCTTTTAACATCCAAAACTTTAATCAACAACTCAAGAAATAATTTTTGTTTTCTTTTTACGTTTTTATTTCCTTTTTTCTCTTTTTCTTCATTTTTTAAATTTTTGTCTTCAATTTGAATTTTTTTCTTGAGCTATCTTCTCAACAATTTCCCCTTTTTTTCTTTTGTTCTTGCCCCCATACTTGGCTTGTGTCCCCAACCTAATTCCTTGTTAAAATCACCTTGTACCTAAGATAATTCTCTAAAGCTCCAATTCTTCTTTTAAACAAGCACAAAGATATAAGTATGCTAGGCTAGGTAAGAGTAAGAAAATATGGTTAGCCAAAATAAAGGTCTACATGAAGGTTCAAAATGGCTTACTAGGGGGATGTCCTCTTGAGAATATTAATCGGCAGAACTGGTTAATTTGGCCTTGGTGATAAGATCCTAGTTTATTTTTTTCTAGTAATACTTGATCAACTATTTGCTTTGAAAAACCTTTGAAAGAGTTCTAATAACACTACAGAGGCAGCGACTTGCAGGAGAAGACCAACTTGGGCCTTTTTTTTTTTTTTGGAGAAGATGAACACAATGGCTTTGTATTTTGGAAGAAAAAGAACAACGATGAAAAAGGTGTCCTTTGGTTTGTGGGTGGTTTGTTTTAAATTTTGAAAGTGGTAAATAAGTCTTTTAATATAAAATCAAAAGAAAACTACCTAAAATAAAAAGAAAATAAAATGTTAAAGTAGTGTTATGCATGCAATGGTGTTTATGGTAATATAGAATTAAAAAGTCCCCTCCCCTTTTGGTTTGGGAAAATGATTATCGCAAAAATAGTGGAAATGTGGTTGCGATGCAAATCATGTATAACAAAAATTTTCTTAAAACTTTTGCAAAAACTTGATAGAATATATTAGTTTAATACTTAAATAAATATATAAAACTTTGCTTACTAGAATAGACGGAGATGAACCGGCAACAACAAAGGTCATTCTCTATTAGACGAAACAACCATCTTCTTCACTTAGTCCTCAGCACCAAATGGACGAACGGGTTGGCGTTGGCAGAATATGATTTTAGAGGATCACTCAACTTATTTAAGTCACTTGTTAATCTCAACACATGAGCAAAATGTGTATTAGGATGAAGAATTTTTCTACACACTCTTTCTCTCTCTTATATGCCAATGATGAGGGAATTTAGCAGAATACTCCTAGTATCTCCAAGATTTACACTTGTATCTCTCAAATGAGTAGAGAATGCCTTTATTTACAAAGAATAAGAAAGCTAATTAATTTTTAAAAGTTTTCTTATTTTAATTTAATATCAAATATATTAGACTAGGTGTCCTACGGATCAAAATTGTGTAATAGTTTTTGGAGACATTTAATTAGTAAAGAGTTTATTCTTTATTTTTATATTTCAAATATTGTCCACTTTATGTTTATACACGTTGAACATATGATAAGCAAACAAAAGTCTAAGACTAATAGTCTAAACCTTTAAGATCGTGCATATGATAGACAAATTATACAAAAGACATAAATTTGAAAAGTGATCATCTAAATAAAAAGGTCCGCGATCGAGAGAAGTAAGTGGGGCACTTTATTCGTGCTAAGCTTGCTATGTTTTATATATCCCTAATGGTAGATGACTTGTCTTGGTCATCGTAGTTAGACTCTACGAGTAAAATCATTGGTATATTGTTGTAGGTGACGATATATTAGATCGAGACAAAAAAGTTAAATTGATTTTATAAACAATCTTATTTGTTTAACTCAATTTACTTTATCTTAATCCTGAAATGAATTAATAGGATGTATTCTTGACTTGTGTCATTTGATGTACCAAAGAGTGACAGCTTGAATTAAATGTTAGTATGCATACCAATACGTTGGAGACATAACTCTTGATTGACACAAAGATTGACACAAACTCATTATTCATAGATATGTAATCCATAGCCCTTTTGTAGAGTTAATGATATTCTCTTATAGGCATTATCCTGTAATTGAAAAACTAAAGCGCTCAACCATTTGAATACATATGTGTAACCAAATGGTATACTATTTATAGATAGTAAGTATTCCAATGATAAGATAATGGAATATAAGATAAAAATAATCAAGAAGGTAAAACAGAATTTTTCCTTAAGCTAATTATGAATATCCTATGGGGATGTCAAATATTACGATATGTCATGGACAATAAGCTTATTGAAGCTTTATAATTTTATATAGTTCAAGAGCACAGCTCTAAGCTTTTAGTGGAATAGCATTAGAGTTGATAATTATAAATATATGTATATGAGATATGTTATTTTATAATTATAAAAGTTTGCTTTATATATATCCATCGAGTCTCCTTTGTTAGCTCACAATATTTTCTATAAGGATATAACATTTTTTCTTACATATTAGTAACTTATGTTAATTCTTAGATTGGCTTAAATTCGGTTGATTGGAATTTAATAATTCATGTTAGTTTATTGCTTAGATTTATTTTGTAAATTAATTCAATATGAACATGTTGAATTATTTAGATATATTTTATTTGAGATGAGAATTATCTGTATATGATTATTTTAATTAGATAATTTTTCTATTGGGTTATTTGAATTAAATTAATACTAAGGCTTTATCTAAGATTATCGTGTTAAATAAAATCTATAAAGATTTCTGGATCAATATCGGCTGGCAGGCCAATGTCCCTGTTTGGCAGGCTGGTGGAGCATAAATCGTTGAAAATTGCTAGGCTAGCAAGTCAATGGTCTAGATCGATAGCTCGATGATCAAGATCGGCATGCTGGTGGCCACGTTTAGCATGCCAACCAAGTATAAATCCTGTTTCACATGTTTTGATCTGGCTTTCAAACCAATTTCGAATTTAAAAGTCCCATCTAAATGGAATTGATTCCCAGCTATCTACTATAAATAAGATACTTGTTCCTATTGTTATTTAGATCACTAGAGAAATTTGGATAAAGTATTCTAGTGAGAGAAACTCTAAAACTCCCAAGGGCTATTGTTCAACATCTCGAACCTTAGCTCTTAGTTTTCTCTTGTGTGGTTGGAAGGAGACGTTGCCAAGAGTAGAATTGAACAACGTATGCCCACCCACACTCCGATCGTGGAAAAGAGAATAGCAAAGAAGACTAGTTGGTTAAAACTCTTTCCGATGCAATTCTCGATTACAGTTTTGAGAAAGTTTTTCCTGTCAGAAGTGCAGTTCCAATTCTAAGATGTACATAAGATCTTTTATTAATTTATATACATAGTATGTCAAACTTGTTTTCAGGAAAAAAAAACTTTGATTTAAAATTTTAAAATTCTACTACATATTGTTTTTCCAACAATTGGTATCAAAGCTATGGTTTCACTTTGATTTTTCGGGCTTGTGATCATATTATGTACATAAATTATATTATCTCAATCTCTCTTATGCTTAAATTATATTTTTTAGAGAGTTATTACTCTAGAGTTTCTATATAAAAATATGTTGTCATGAGATTGTATGATGAATATTTATTAATTAATCATTGTTGATTAAAATTCTATTATAATTATTATATTAATTAATTAATTTTGCTAGTTATAGTTCTTTAGAGGTTAGAATATGTATCTAGGTTTTTCATATAATTAGATACAGTCTATCATCACTATTTAGGATTTATTATTTTAGTTTTGATTTATAAAATTTGTATTAAAATAATTATTTGAAGTAAAAACAAATCTAAAAGATGGAGATGATTACAGTTCTTTGTGTTTTTCTATGTTTTTAAATTTTTATGTTTTTGAATTGTTTAAAAATAAACAAAAAACTGCATAAAAATTGTTTTTGCAAAAGATTAAAGAATGTTGGTTCAACATCGGTCAGTAGGCCAGTTATCGTGTATCGGTAGGCCAAATGCTGAGAAAACCATAGCTTCTGTATGACATCAACAGTCCGGTGTTCACAGATCAACAAGCCAATCTCGAACAAAACCATTTTTTAAACATGAAATTTTATGATAACCTGAAAAAATAAATTTTTAATCTATATGAGATTAAAAATTGAAGATGAACGCCACATGAAAAAGGATACAGTGAGAAGATAGAAGATAAAGAATCAATGTGTGTTTCAATTGATGTTTTAGAATCTTTATTTTCTTTTTTCTAGGGTAGAACCATGAAATTACGACCGTTATTATATTGCTTGTAGCTTTGCTTATTACATTACTTGTTTGCATTATAATATGTTTTGCCATGTATGTTGATAACGTGCTATATAGAATGGGGAATGGCACTCGTTAAAAATTTTTTACACATGTTAACATAAAACCTTGATTTCTAAAATATTGTGTGGGAGAAGGTTTTCAAAGAGAGGACTTATAAAGCTTCCATCATTGGTCCATAGGTAATATGTGGTAGTTCTGACCCCTAGAAAGGGATTGCATTATGTACCGAATTGGATCTTCAAGAGGATAATTTACTTTAGCATGGTTTATCATTGTTCAGCCCTAGGTGCGGATTATAAACCATAGATAAAGTAGTTGAACCGGTGCTTAAATACACAAGATTAATTTTATTATTAACCTCCTAGGAGCCCTGTTAATAAAGTTAATGGCCAAAGAAAATAATTATTAGTATATGCTAGATCATATGGGTCTTGGATAGTATATACTAATCGGAGGGGATCCATACTCCTAGTTGAATTTGGCAAGTCTCCCCTAGGCAACTTGTTGGATTCTAAGTTAGAAATTATCGTTATAAGGTTATGATATTTTTAAGGTTTTCATATATAAACACATTGTATGCTTACTGTTTGTGTTATCTTACTAAATTATTATTGAATATTTGCTTATATTTGATATATGATTCTTTATTTTAGATTAAAATGTCTAAAAACCCTTTTTATCATCGATACTTGATAAGAACACTTTAATTGGGGAGAATTATAATGATTGAAAATGAAACCTAAATATCATCCTATCCTTTGAGAAACTAAAATTTGTGTTAACTACATTGTGCCTACTAGCGAATCCACTAATGAACAAATCCAAGCATACGATCGCTAGGAGAATGTTGATGATCAGGCCCATTACTATATCATGGCTTGCATGAATAATGTGTTACAGGCTGGACATCAAGATCATAAGACTGCTCAGCAAATCATAGATAATCTTGATAACATGTTTAAAGGCCAAGCCTTGACCAAGCGGTAAGGGGCTCTCCGAAAGCTTCTTAACCATAAGCAAAGATTAGGGACATTTGTGAAGAAGCATATGATATTAGTCATGGGTTACCTCATTAAGGCTCAAACCCATGGAGCCAATGTTTATGCTGAGTCACATATGACTTTAGTATTTAGGACTCTTTCAAAAGAGTTCATCCCGTTTAGAGCTTCATATAACATGACCAATATACAAGATGTGTGTGACCTTAGTTGAGCTAATGAAGTAATTATAGGAGTTTGAAAATCTGATCAGGGAAGCTTCGGCTGGTGGTAAGACGAACTTGGTAGTTGCATCTGGTTCTAATTCCAATTCTGGGAATGGAAAGGAGCAAAAGACTAAGAATGGGAAAACTTCTCACTACAACAAATTCAAGATTATACGACCTTTATTTAATGACCATTTCTCAAAAACCGTCGTGATAAGGAAAAAAAAATGCCACGAGATACGCCCGCGAAGACGAAAACCGTTGTGATAGTGGCAGGAGCTACCACGACAGTTTTTTAAAAAACCGTCGTGTAAGATTAAATATTCCACGACGGTTTTTATAAAAATCGTCGTAGAAGGTATATTTTAATACCTCTATTTTATGACGGTTTTTATAAAAACCATCGTGGAAGGTATACATGTTGAAATTTGGGTGAGAAAAACCGTCGTAGAAGGCCTTCCACGACGGTTTTTACTAAAAACCGTCGTGAAAGGTACCGAGGCTTCCACGATGGTTTTTAGTAAAAATCATCGTGAAATGTTCCACATGTTTGAAATTTTTAGTAGTCGCCAAAATTTAATCTTTCACGAAGGTTAAATTTGGGTGGGAAACTAAAAATTTCAAACCTCGGGGCCTTCCACGACAGTTTTTAGTAAAAACCGTCATGAAAGGACCTTCTACGACGGTTTTTGTAAAAACCGTCGTGAAAGGTACTGAGGCTTCCATGATGGTTTTTAGTAAAAACCGTCGTGAAATGTTCCATATGTTTGAAATTTTTAGTAGTCGTCAAAATTTAATCTTTCACAAAGGTTAAATTTAGGCGGGATACTAAAAATTTCAAACCTCGGGACCTTTCATGACGATTTTTATAAAAACCGTCGTGAAAGGTCCCAAGGTTTGAAATTTTTAGTATCCTGTCCAATTTAACCTTTCACGACAGTTTTTATGAAAACCGTCATGGAAGGTTTTGCATATTTGAAATTTTTAGTAGCCCGTCAAAAATTAATCTTTCACGAAGGTTAAATTTGGGCGGGATACTAAAATTTCAAACCTTGGGACCTTCCACGACGGTTTTTATAAAAACTGTCGTGAAAGGTACCGAGGCTTCCATGACGGTTTTTAGTAAAAACCATCGTGAAATGTCCCGCATGTTTGAAATTTTTAATATCGCCCCAAAATTTAATCTCGCGCTAGCAACATGGCTTTCCCTATTTATTTGAAATTTCTCTAACTCAAACCCATAAACTCTCAAACCCCTTTCTCTCTCTAACTCCTCTCCCACGACCTAGCCACCAACGAACCCAACCCCCACAGCATTCCACCGACTTTGACATTCCTCTATCCCTCTCTCCATGGCCTAACTAACAAACTCGATGCCATTCGCCACCGTTCATCCTCATCCCTCGACATTCTACCGACTCCACCATCGTTCGACTCGTCCTTTGTTGTTCCACCAACTCCATCGCCTTTGGTAAATTTCAAACCATTACTTTTCGTTTTAGTATTATTGTTAGTTCTAAACTTAGCATTATTTGGTTATTTTAGTGTTATTTACCTTTAGTTTTAGTTTTAATATTAGTTATATTAATTTATTTTTTGCCATGTAGTATGTGTTACTTGTATTTGGTGTTTGAAAGAACTTTGAACAACATTTAGCATTTTGGTGTGAGAATATATTACTTTTTATGTGATTGTGATGCTTAAGTATTATTGTGCTACCCACCACATATTTGGAGATTTTTGGATATTTTTTTTTAGGGGAATACAAATTTTTCACAACAGTCCACATGTTTGGAGAATTTGGAGATTTTTTTTTAGGGGAATGCCAGTTTTTCACGACGGTTTTTTAAAAAACTGTCGTGAAAAATTGACATTCCACGACGGTTTCTTGAAAAACCGTCGTAGAATTCTTAGTATTCCACGATGGTTTTTTGAAAAACCGTCGTAGAATGCCAATTTTTTACGACGGTTTATTAAAAAACCATTGTAAAAAATTACTATATTACAACCCCTTCCCGCGTCAATTTTTATATTATACGACGGTAAAAAACCGTCGTGAAAACTCCATGTCGTACCATTACTAAAGTTTTCACGACAGTTTTTTAATCGTCGTAAAATTTTTCCACGACGGTTATAAACCGTCGTGGAATCCACAATTTGTAGTAGTGTCTACTCTGGTAAAAGACAAGGATAAGAAGAAAAAGAAGAGAAATCCAAAGAAACTAAAGTGTTTCTTCTGCGGGAAGGTCAGGCACATCAAAAAGAATTGCAAAGACTTCCAATCTAAAGGAGGTACATGCGAACTTCTGGTTATTAAGACTTGTTTAGTTGAAGAATCAAGTGATACTTGGGTCATAAATTTTGGAGTGACTAATCATGTTTGTATTTCTTTACAAAGGTTCAGGGAAATGAGAAGTCTGCTACATGAGCACTTCATACTTCGGATGGGCAATAGATCTTTAGTGTTAGCTGAAACAGTGGGAGACTTCCATCTTTATTTTGATAGCTATAGGAGTTTAGTTTTGAGGGATTGTTTTTATGTTTCTAAACCTAAAAGGAATTTAATTTATGTCACTTGTTTATTTAAAAATTCTTATTTAGTTTCTTTTAATAATAAAGTTATTATTAGTAAAAACAAATCTTTTATCTATAGTAGGTGGATGCAAAAGAACCTATATTTTATCAAACTTAAGATAGACTCACTGTTGAACATTGAGTTAACGATAACTTTAAAAGACTTAAAACTTCTCACTCTAATAAGATTTATCTTTGGCACTTATGATTAGGTTATATTAGCCTGAATAGGATTTAACGGTTGGTAAGAGATGGATCTTTAAGTCACTTAGAAATGGAATCTATACTTCAATGTAAATCTTGTTTAGAGGACAAAATGATCAAAAGACTACTTAGGTCTAAGGGCAATCGAGCGAAGTGATTCTAGAACTTGTACATAGTGATGTTTATGGTCCCATGAATATCAAGACACGAGGAGGGTGTGAGTATTTTGTCACTTTTATTGATGATTACTCAAGATATTGACATGTCCATCTAATGTATCATAAGAGCAAAACTTTTGATAAGTTTAGGGAGTTTCGAGCTGAAGCGAAGAAATAATTAGATAAACTAATAAAGGCACTTCGATCTGATCGAGATGGAGAATACCTCTTTGATGAGTTTATAGAAGATCTTATCTAATTTGACTACGCTGAGAGGAGAAGGAATAGTACTTTGTTGGACATGGTTAGGTCCATAATGAATTATTTGACATTGCCTTTATCCTTTTAAGGATATGCACTACAAACTGTATGTTATCTTTTGAATAATGTACCTTCAAAATAGGTTCCTAAGACTCCTCACGAATTGTAGACGGATAGGAATCTGTAAACCATATTCACATATAGAGATATCCTATTCATGTCATATGCAAGGAAATGAATAAGTTGGAAGCACGTTCAAAAATATGTGTATATTTGTAGAATATCCAAAAAGGACTAAAGAGGATTATTTTTATAACTCAAAAGAAATTAAAGTCGTGGTTTCAACAAATGTGACTTTCCTTAAGGAAAGTTACATGAACAACTTTAAACCTCAAAGTAGAGTGGTACTCGAGGAGTTGGTAAGTGATTCGATCACTCTAGGGGTTTTAGTTAAAACTAATCCAATCAATGTAGAAAAACTAGCTAAACAATAACCTAGGTAGATTAGGCGTAGTGGGAGGATCAGGTGTCAACCCAAGAGTTATATGTTCAATGGTGAAGCTTACTTGACTAAATCGGTTGAACATGACAGATATCCTTACACTTACAAAGAGGCTATGGAGGATCTTGATTCAAAGCTATAGACCAAAACGATAAACACTGAGGTTAAGTTTATGAAAACAAATCAAGTTTAAGAGCTCATAGACCTTCTCATAGGTTGTAAGTGGGTCTACAAAAGGAAGAAAGGTGCAGATGGGAAAGTCGAAACCTATAAAGTTAAACTGGTAGTAAAGGGATACACATAAAATGAATGAATCAATTACAATGAAACCTTTTCACCTGTAGCCATGCTTAAGTCTATCCGCATTCTCTTGTCCATTGTTGCCGTTCTCGATTATGAGATTTGGCAAATAGATGTCAAGACGACCTTTCTAAATGGTTATCTTGATGAGACCATATATGTGGTACAACTAAACGGGTTCAAAGCTTAGGGTCAAGAAATAAGGTCTCTAAACTGTTAAAGTCTATTTATGGACTTAAGTAAGCTTTCTATGCTTGAAACTTAAGATTTGATTAGGTAATCAACACTACAAAATGTAGAAATACCATATGTTTACAAACACATTAAGGACGGGAATGTGGTTTTTCTATTGCTCTATGTAGATGACATTCTGCTTGTTGGCAACGACGTTAAGGCATTTTCATCTATCAAATTATGGTTAACAAAGTAGTTTGACATGAAGAACTTAGGTGAAGCTAATTATATTTTAGATATCCAAATCTTTCGAGATAGAAAGAATAAAATGATAGCTTTATCCTAGGCTACCTACATAGATAAGATTCTCAAAAAGTATGCAATGCCAAAATTCTAAGAAAGGTGGATACCATCTAAATCTAGAATTACTCTTTCTAAGAAAGACTATCCAAAATCTGATGAAGAAAGAGAATACAAAAAGAATGTGCCTTATACTTTGGTAATAATTAGACTTATGTATTCCATGCTTTGCACACAACCTGACATACGTTATACGATTAGGATATTGAGTCGATTTTAGTCGAATCCAAGAACAAACCATTAGGTTATGGTCAAGCATACTTTCAAGTACCTAAAAAAGACTAGAGGTTAAATGCTAGTGTATTCTAGGGAGGATACATTGATTCGGATTTCCATTCCTGTCTAGATTTGGGAAAATCGACTTTAAGTTCTATGTTTACTCTAGGAAAAGGCACCATTGTTTAGAGAAGCATCAAACAAGATTGCACTTTAGATTCAACGATGGAGGCCGAGTATGTGGTAGCTAGTGAAGCTTCAAAAGGAGCTGTATGGCTCTGCAAGTTTCTTAAAGATCTTGAGGTAGTTTCTGACATAGGTAAGCCAATATCGCTATATTGTGATAACACTGTAGCGATAGCTAATGCTAAGAAACTAAGATTTCATGAGAAGAGTAAATATATACATCTAGAGTATCATGTGATAAAGGATTTCATTGAGGATGGACATGTTGCAATATACACGATTGCGTCTGAGGACAATGTAGCTGATCCTTTCACGAAAACACTGCTAATGAGGGTTTTTAAGAAGCATGTAGATGCTATAAGAATGTGAAACATGCCCATTTTTTCACTTAAGATAAGTGGGAGATTGTTAGATTAGGTGCCCTAAGGACTAAATGATGTATTAGTTTTTGGAGACATTTAAGCAATAAAGAGTATATTATTTATTTTTCGTATAACAAATATTGTTTTCTTTATATTCATTTATGTTGAATATATAATAAGTAAACAAAAGTTTAAGACTATCAGTCTAAACCTTTAAGATCGTGCATATGATGAACAAATTATACGAAAAACATGAATCTTAAAGATGATAGCCTAAATAAAAAGGTTTGTAATCAAAGAAATAAAGTTAAGTGCTTTATTCATGCTAAGATTGTTATGTTGTCTACATCCCTAACAGGAGATGACTTGTTTTGGTCCTTGGAGTTAGACTTCACGAGTAGAAATATTGGTATATTGTCATAAGTGATGATATATTAGATTGGAACAAAAAAGTCGAATTGATTTGATAAATAATTTTGTTTGTTTAAATCAATTCACTTTAGACAATCATATGTGTTATATCTTAATCCTAAAATGAACTAATGGGCCTGTATTTTTTACTTGTGTGTTTTGATGTACTAAAGGGTGACATTCAGAATTAGATGATGGTAGCATACTGGTACATTGGAGACATGATTCTTGATTAACGTAGACTCATTATTCATAGATATAAAATCCATGGCTCTTTTGTGGAGTTAATAATATTCTCTTATAAGTATTATTCTGTAATTAGAAAATTGGAGCGTTTAATGGAATATAGGATAAAAATAATTGAGAAGGTAAATTAGAATTTATCCTTAGGCCGGTTATGAATATCCTATGGAGATGTCACACATTATGATATATCATGGACGATAATCGTATTGAAGCTTCGTAATTTTATATAATTTGAAAGTGTAGTTCTAAGCTTTTAGTAGAATAGAGTTAGAGCTAATAATTATAAAATATATGTATATAGAATATATTATTTTATAATTATAGGAGTTTGATATATATATGTCCATCGAGTCCCTTTTGTTAACTCATAATATTTCCTATAATGATACGACGTATTTTCCTATGTATTGATAACTTATGTAAATTCTTATATTGACTTAAATTTGGTTGATTGGAATTTAATAATTTGTGCTAGTTTATTGGCTGGATTAATTTTGTGAATTAATTCAACATAAACATATTGAATTATTTGGATATATTTTATTTGAGTTGGAATTATTTGTATATGACTGTTTTAGTCAGATAATTTCTCTATTAGGTTATTTAAATTAAAACTAAGGCTCTATTTAAGATTTCCATGTTAAATAAGATCTATAACGATTTCCAGATCAACGTCGACCGGTAGGCCAATGTCCTAGTTCAGTAGACCGGTGGAGCGTAAATCGTTGCACAAATCGATAGGCCAGTAGGTCGATGGTCTAGATTGGTAAACCGGTGGCCAAGTTTGGCATGCTGACTGAGTATAAATCTTATTGCACATTTTTGAGTGTTTTGATCCAGATTTTGAACCAGTTTTGAATTTAGAAGCCTTATCTAAGTGGAATTGACTCCCAAGCATCTACTATAAATAAGATACTTATTCCTATTGTTATTTAGATCACCAGAGATATTTAGATAAAGTATTCCAGTGAGAGAAATTTTGAAACTCCCAAAGGGCTATTGTTCCACATTCTGAACTTTAGCTCTTGGTTTTTTCTTGTGTAGTTGGAAGGAGACGTGGCCAAGAGAAGAATTGAACGACGTGTGCCTACCCATACTCCGATCGTGGAAAAGAGAATAGCAAAGAAGACTAGTTGGTTAAATCTCTTCTTGACGCAATTCTTGGTTATAGTTCTAAGAAAGTTTTTTCTGTTAGAAGTGCGATTCTCATTCTAAGAGGCATGTAAGATCTTTTGTTAATTTATATACATAGAAACTTTTTATTTAGAAAAAGACTTTGATTTAAAATTTTAAAATTCTGTTGCATATCGTTTTTCCAATAGAATATTTAATTAATAAGGTTTTTAAAAGCATTGGTTATGACCAAGATTCTAACCATCAAATGGTGTAAAGCTCTCATATGCCACGATAAAATGCAAAAAGTTGCTAAAGTATAAAGCCCTCATAAACTATAGTGTTTTGAACCAAAATAAATTCCAACCATGGTTCTAACTATACTTTTTAAACATTCTTTAAAATAAAAGACACTAAGTTCTCATTCCTTACACTATGATAGGTGCTACACACAGAGAGAATCTCTGTGCATGTGGTGCCATTTCCATACAATGCATGTGAGAATATTACTTGTTACCCAAACTCATTTGTTTCCTAATTTAACTTTCCATATTTGAATTAAATCATATTTATTCAAATTTGTAAATACTAAATATGGAAACTTAGTAAACAAGCTTTGATATGCATAAAGGACTTTCCCTTATTAGCATTGGCGCCACATACATTGGAACCCACCCCTGTGTATCTTCTAAAATTAATTAATAATTTTATTTATTAAATAATATAATTATTTAATAAATATAAGTTAATTGATAATTAATTTATTTTGAGTGATATTTTATTTAGAGTTTTATAATTCAAAATTAATTAATTAAACTAATAATTCTATTTGTTTAAATAGTGTTTCTAAAGATAGCAGCGAGACTAATAGACCCATAATTTCAAACTCTATAAAACTAATTTATTAATTAAACTCCTTGATTAATATACTATTCGTTTATTAATTCTAATGTAAATCCACTAAATATTTAGAATTACACTCTTGAAAATTATAGATATTTAATTATTCATTTCTTAGAGTCATCTATTTGACATAGTTATTTCATATAAGTCAATCCTTCATAAATGATTCATAATTAGAGTTAGGTAAAATCTGTTAACCTCTCTAATCACTTTTTTATCCTTAAGTGTTATTATTTTTCTAATAAATAATAAATTCATGAACATAGTCACGAATTAAGTGCTCTTATTATTCAAGCCCCGAATCAACACTCAAGAAAATTATTTATCTGTTTCTCGTTGAAGAAGGAATGAATTTTATCTTGTAATATTAACATTCTAAACTACTTACTTTATTATGCCTCTAAAATACAAAGGATATGATTATATTCTCAAATCTGTACTGAGTGAATTGAAAGACATAAATCATAAATAGAAGTTTGCTAATAACTTAGAATTAAGATCATCTTATATATGTCTATCGATCGATGTGATTAGAACTTGCTATATTTAATAGAAATTATTAGTTGTTCATATCAAATCATATCCCAAGTCCTACATAATCTCATTATGTACAATGCACTCATTTAATGACTCATTATATTAACAATTCGGATTAGACTGTTCCATTCTTAATGGAAGTGGCCTACACTAATAACGCTCAATTAAAGATTTCATACTTTAATTGAATAATTAATTATATGTTACTAACCATTTTAATTATCATCTTTAAATATTATCCTCTTGCATATAAACATAATATACATTATTTAAGTCATATAGATAATTATAAAATTTTAATAATATTATCAAGTATTCAAAATAGATACACGTAAATATGATGAATAAAAGTACGTTGTCTATGACCATATAATAAATGAGAGTTCCCTTGTGGTACTACTCAAAAAAATAGTCAAGTTATTTTGTTTTTTAGTGGTTCTTTTTTCCTTCTTTTTCTAACTTTTCTTTTTTGCTTTCCTTACCCCTAATTTTTTTTGGCTAAAAACACTCTAAAATTTTATTCCTTCAATCATAACCTTGATAAATTTTTTATTCCTCTACTAAAATATTTTTTTTAAATGTTTCTTTATTTAAATGTCTTTTTTTGCTCCTATATGTACATTTCAATTAGTTTCTCTACTTAATTTAAGCTAATCAATATCCCCTTTTCTTATTAATATACTTTACTTATGTATGCAAGTATAATATTCTACTGAAACATATAATTTGACTAAAACATATATTTTGATAAGTCCACATTTATTTAATCTTATATTTTTAAGTGAGTCATACTAATATAATTTTTTTATGACATACTTAATTGCAATAACTTTTCTTACACGTGTCATCTACTAATTTTTTTTTCTTGTAATTTGTCAAAGTATTATCTTTTGCAAATGTTGCCCTTCCAATAACTATTTGCCTCACTTAATATTTTATTAACAACCCTCTCAAATATGTTTTTACCATGAGTAATTGTCAATGATTTTCTCTCTATTTTGCTTCTACAAAAAATCATTTTTTTCCAAAATATGTTGTACTTAAAAAACTTTATATTTCATGTTGTCCCCTTTCTATTATAAGAATATAAAAGTTATCTTTCTTCTAAGTTATTTTATTTTTATTTTTCTTAAAATCCAACCTCTATTTATTCATCGTGATATTGGCCCCATTTATTTTTATTCTAAAAATTTTTAAAAATGTTTTTGTATGTTTTTTGATGCAAAATTTTAAAAATACTAATACTCTCAGCACAATTTTTAAAAAATTTTTATTTTTCAAAACAAAATTTTTTTCACTTATTTTGAAAACAATACCAAACGACCCCATTATATTTGTTACTTTTACAAACAAAATATTCAAGTGTTATTTAGATTATAAAATTTCAATTTCTTTTTGAATGGAAGTAGAAAAATTATTTTTGAATAAAGTCTAAAAAAACTCAAGCTAAAGTTTAAATACTTCATAATAAAAGAAAAACATATAGCATTTACATAGAATTTTGATGTACCTAAGTACATGATTTCCACTAGTTTACTTATAATTACGTCATTTTGCAACATATGCTTTTAATACATCCATCCCAACGCCCCCAGCCCGGATATCCCCTGCTTCGCTGCTTTTGTGGGTCTCTCTTTGTCTAGGTTTCTTCTTCCTTCCTGTGGCATCGTCCCACTGCTCAGGCCTTCGATCCTGTGTTCTATCATAATCAGGTTTGTTCGTTCTTTTTCTCAATCTATCTCTTCCCTTTCTATGGATTTTGAGAGAGAGAGGGGAAGAGAGTGAGAGATAAAGAGGGAGAGAGGAGTCAAGAGCTGAACAAGGCTCAATGAAGAATTTCCATCCCGAAGATTATGGCTTTCTCGTGTTTACTTGGACCTCCTAGTCTCCTTCCCCAAGTTCACTTTGTGGTTTGCTCTTTTTCGTTGCCCTGATTCTACAATCTGCGCAAGAAAGAGCTGAAACTCAAGGTTTGTGTTTTTGGGTTTATGTTTTCCAAGCTTTTAATTCTCATTCTCTGCACCTAAACCAAAATTCTAAAATGGTCAATATGTGTGAAAATAGTGCAAATTGTGAGGCTTTCGAATTTTCCTTGCTATGTAATAGTTTTCTTCTTTTTAGCCTTCAAAGTGTCTTGCCCTATTGCTGAAAATGAACCTGTTTGACATCGATGTCTTTCATGTACTCTAGAAGTTGTGTTTGGTTATTTAAGGATTACCAGCTGAAGGACTAAAATGAACTAAAAAAAAGTGAAGGATTCTTGGGACAACTGCAAATTATGCTAAACTGTTAATGTTTATATTTAAAATGGCTATCTTTTTCTTTCCTAATTCATGTCACTTCCTCTTAGGCATTTTGTGAGGCTGTTTCCGGGAGTCTTTTTTTTTTCCTTTATGACAGGGAGGGAACCTCTTGTTACTCTGCTTAAACTGTGTGATAGTTGGAAATCAGTGGCACAACTTCACTCCCAAACATTGAAAGCGGGTCTTGCCTATGATAGTTTCTTTGCCACAAAACTCAATGCTTTGTATGGCAAGCATGCATCACTTGGGGATGCCCGTAGACTGTTTGACGAAACACCGCATAGAACTAGTTATCTTTGGAATGCTATGCTTAGGAGCTACTGTAGAGATAAGCAATGGGAAGAGACTTTGTACCTCTTTCATGACATGATATCTAATGGGAGAGATGTTGAGAAGCCTGATAAGTTCACAGCATCGATCGCTTTTAAGGCGTGTGCGGGGTTAAGGGCGCTAAGATATGGCAAAACGGTACATGGGTTTATAAAGAAACATGACAAGGCTGGTCAAGACATGTACGTGGGCTCTGCTTTGGTTGAATTCTACTCGAAATGTGGACTAATGGATTATGCTTTACGAGTTTTCAAGGAATTTCCTCAGCCCGATGTTGTTTTATGGACTTCAATGGTTACTGGGTACGAGCAAAATGGTTATCCTAAAGAAGCACTAAGATTTTTCTCTCAAATGGTTATGGTAGAATGTTTAAATGCTGAAATAGTGACACTTGTTAGTGTTGTTTCTGCTTGTTCACAGTTGCCAAATTTTAAGCTTGGCAGTTGCATACATGGTTTTGTTATTAGGAGAGGCCTTGATGGTGATATATCTTTGGTAAATTCTCTCTTGAATCTATATTCGAAAACAGGTTCCCTAAAATTTGCCACTAACTTGTTCAAAAATATGCTGAAAAAAGATGTGATATCATGGAGCTCAATGATTGCTTGTTATGCTCTTAATGGGGCTGCTGTTGAAGCATTAGATCTTTTCAATGAGATGATCAATGGGACGATTGAACCTAATTCAGTAACTGTGGTTAATGCATTGCAAGCATGTGCTGTTAGTTGTAGCTTAGAAGAGGGTCGAAAGATCCACATGTTTGCGGTTAGGAAAGGTTTTGAATTGGATGTCTCGGTATCTACAGCTCTAATTGATATGTATATGAAGTGTTTTGCCCCTGACCAAGCGGAGTATTTGTTTGAAAGAATTCCCAAGAAAGATGTGGTTTCTTGTGCTGCATTGTTAAGTGGGTACACCCATAATGGAATGTTCTACCAATCTATAGGAGTTTTCCGCAACATGCTATTAGAAGAGATTAAACCTGATGCGGTTGCCATGGTGAAGATTCTTGCAGCTTGTGCACAGTCTGGGATTCTTCAGCAAGCTTTGTGCCTTCATGGTTATGTGGAGAAAACGGGCTTCAATAGTAACATCTTTGTTGGAGCTTCCCTCATAGAATTGTACTCAAAATGTGGTAGCCTTGATAATGCTATCCAAGTATTCAAAGGGATTATGGACAAAGACGTTTTTATCTGGAGTGCAATGATTGCAGCTTATGCAATCCATGGGCATGGGGATCAAGCTGTATATATCTTTGATCAAATGGTGAAGAACTCAGCCGTTAGGCCTAACAAAGTGACATTTCTCTCTCTTTTATCTGCATGTAGCTATTCGGGGTTGGTTAAAAAAGGGCTAGAAATATTAAACACAATGATGCATAAATACCAATTGATGCCTGATTCCGAGCATTATGGTGTAATTGTTGATCTTCTAGGTCGAACTGGGGAGTTGGACAAGGCCATGAAAATCATTAACAGAATGCCGATTCCAGCTGGGCCACATGTTTGGGGAGCGCTGCTTGGTGCATGTCGTCTACATCACAATGTTAAGTTGGGAGATGTTGCAGCAAAAAATCTTTTCAAGTTAGATTGTACACATGCAGGGTATTACGTATTGTTATCAAATATCTATGCCATGGATGAGAAATGGGAAAGTGTTGTTGAACTTAGAACTCTAATTAAGGACAAGAAGCTGAAGAAGACTTTAGGGAAAAGTATGGTTGAAACAGGAAGTGAAGTCCATAGCTTTGTTTCCGGCGATAGATTTCACCCAGACTCTCAGCAGATTTATCAATTGCTGGGAAAGTTGGAGGTGAAGATGAGAGAGGAATCTTACATTCCTGATATAGCACTCATGCAACATGATGTGCTGTTATAGTTTGACGCTATGCATGGTGTAAGATTCAGAATATGGTCTTTCCAAACTGCCTGTGTGATAATGAATTCTAAATTAAAAGACTTGAATCTGATCAAATAAGTCGAACTTTGATATCTGAGAAACCTGGAAAAAGAAATAAGAAAGAAAGACAAAATCCTCTGCCCTTTCTTTTCTTATTGCAATTGCTTTTATGATCTTATGTTTGTATTTAAAATAAAATGCTTTAAAATGACTGAACCAAACAATAGTACAAGACTTGGTAAATCTACATTTCCTGGTGAAATTACATGAAAAGAAAAAAAAAAAAAAAACCTGGTCAACTAGCCAAACATGAAAGACACTTTCTTTTCTTATATAGTGCCATTGATGATCTCAACTACATCCAACTGTGGCGTTTACTTCTCTGTCAAAATGAATGGAAAAAAAAGGCAGCTTTGTGTCTTCACAATTTTTAGTGGAGGTAGTTTTACAGGATCGGCTATGTGCAGCTTGGCTAGGCTTAGTGTTTGTCTATAACAAGACAAGGAGAACATGTATTTTATTATGCATTTTTCATTGATGCTAGTGGTTTTTACTCAAGAACATGATTTCTAATACAACTGTTTGGTTTGTTTCACAGAACATGAGCTTACTGCGTCAAATAGTCCCATCTCTAATCTCCAAATCCTCAAAATCTCCGTGGCAACTGCATCATTTCGATCCTCGATCAGAGCCATCTCACCTCATGCATACAGTAACACAATCAGCAGCTACAAATAATGTTGTCAAAGCTATATGCAATGCATTCAGATGTGGTTGGAACTGGGATACCCTGTCCAGAGAATTCCGTCAAGTTGAGTTCAATGACCAGCTTGTTGAGAACATACTCTTGGAATTGAAGCAACCCATTGATGCAAAACGAGCTCTGGGTTTCTTCCATTGGGTGGCACACAGGGTGAATTTCCAACATTGCCTTCGATCTTACTGCTTAGCCATTCACATCTTGGTCCGAGCTCGACTGAACTTGGATGCTAGAGCTTTGATCGAAACTGTTTTGAAGAAAAACGCTGGGGATTCTTCCAAATTCTTGGTGGTTGATTCACTGCTTAGCAGTTACAAGATAACTGATTCGAACCCATTTGTGTTTGATCTGCTTGTGCAGGCCTATTCCAGGTTGAGAATGTTTGAGGCTGGTTTTGATGTTTGTTGCTATTTGGAAGAACACAGGTTTTCAATGACTTTGGAGAGTTTCAACACTTTGATACACGTTGTTCAGAAATCCTATGACAACACTATGGTTTGGAGGATTTATGAACATATGATTAGGAGGAGAATCTACCCAGAAGAAATGACGGTTAGAATGTTGATTAGTTCTCTGTGTAAAGAAGGGAAGTTGCAAAAATATGTTGAAATGTTGGATAAGATCCATGGGAGTAGATGCTCTCCTTCTGTGATTGTAAACACCAGATTGGTGTTCGGGATTTTAGAGGAAGGAAGAGTTCAGGAAGGTGTGGTTTTGTTGAAAAGAATGTTGCAAAAGAATATGGTGTTTGACACAATTGCTTACTCTTTGATTGTATATGCGAAACTAAAGCTTGGAAATTTGGGCTCTGCAAGGGATGTGTATGAGGAAATGCTCAAGAGAGGTTTTAAAGCAAACCCTTTTGTTTATACGTTGTTCATAGGAGCATACTGCGAAGAGGGAAGAATTGACGAAGCGAATTGCATGATGAAAGACATGGAAGACATGGGTTTGAAGCCATATGATAAGACTTACAATTCTCTTGTTGAGGGCTATGCCAAAGCCAGAAGATTGGATGAGAGCTTAAGGAATTGTGAGATAATGATGGAGAAGGGCTTTGTTCCTAGTTGTGCAGCTTTCAATGAGATGGTTGGTAAGCTTTGTGAGAATGGAGAAGCAGAAAAGGCAAATTCTATGCTAACTCAGTTATTAGAGAAAGGGTTCTCGCCAAATGACATCACATATTCTAGGCTCATCGATGGCTACGAGAAGAAAGGCGATGTAGAAGAAGTTCTTAAGCTCTTTTATGAAATGGAGAGCAAGTCACTCTCTCCTGGGTCATCGGTTTTTTCAACGCTGATTAGTAGCCTTTGTCGATTTGGGAAATTGGAGGAAGCAGAGAAATATCTTAGAATTATGAAAGATCGTTCACTTACAGTAAAGAAGTGCTTGTATGAGAGTTTGATTGCTAGTTACATTGAGAAGGGTGACACAAAAAGGGTCCTTGGACTTCAAAATGAACTGGTTCTTGAATGTTTTAGGCCTAATAGTAATGTTGGTATTGATGACATGAGATAAAACGTATCTTTTCTATGGAAGCTGTCAAATCTGTTGCTTCCTTTTTTATGCCTTGGCAAATGGATTCCAGTTTTGAACTATTTCAAGTGTGTTTGAAAAAATTAGTTTTAACCAAAATTTTTTATTGCTACAATGTAAAGCTTTCAATGCTACAGTGATAAAAAATGAGCTGTAATGTAAAGCTATCGTGTACTATAATTTTCAGTTTAAAAGCTTTAGTTTTAATTTTACCTTTCAAACACCCAATTCTTGTGTTCCTATGCATGTTACGAGCCTTTTTGGGATAGCTTGTGTTTTTATTTTTAAGCTCTAAAAGAGAACTAGGGTTTTTTTAATTAATGTTTGGATAGTATATGAATAAGTACTTTTTGATTTGAGACTAACTTTAAAATTTGTTTGGTTAAATTAATTAAAAGCTCTTATTAATATAAAAAGTAGTGTATTTTAACAATATAAATGAAATTCTCAATTTGTTATTAGTAATGTTGGAAAACAGCAGTGGAATTTTAAAATTTTTTAAATCAAAGTCTTTTTCAAATAATAAGTTTAACATGTTAAGTACATAAATTAATAACAGATCTTATGTATTTCTTTTATACACCGAAGACAACATAAACTATAATAGGGAATAACGTTCTGGAAGAGCCTTAACCAACCGGTCTACCTTGTTATTCTTTTTTCACGATTAGAATGCGGGTAGTCGTATGTCATACAGCTTATTCCTCTGGTGACTCTCCTTATAACCATTTGAGAAAACCTAGAGCCAAGATTCTAGATGTTGAACAATAGCTCCCTAAGAGCTTCAGAGTTTCTCTGACTAGATACTCACTCTCTACTTCTCAAATGATCTGAGAAACAATGACAAATAGTTCTCTTTATATAGAGGTCGGATTCAATGTTAGTCCTTATCAAATTTGACTTCAAAATTTGAGTTTGGATTAGTTTCTAGGTACGTGTGAAATGCGTTTTGCTATTTATCCAGGTGCAGTCGACCGCACCTTTGTAAGGCGGTCGATCGTGGTGTTGTGGCCCAAGTAGGTAGACTTGAATTTGAACACCTCAGACTTATCTGATTCACTTGTTTCAAATTGATTGGATAAATCCTATCTTATTTGACCTAGGTATCCTTTATAGAGTTTCAATTTTAATTCAAATAACCTAATAAAGAAGTTATCTAGTTAAAATAGCTATATACAGATAAACCCATACAAATAAAATATATTCAAATAATTCAACATATTTATCTTAAATTAATTTACAAAATTAATTCAACCAATAAAACAACATGAATTATTAAATTCAATCTATCAAATGTCAGCCAATCTAATAATTAACATAAGTCACAATTTTGTATAAAAAACATGTTGTATCGTTACAAGAATTATTATGAGCTAGCAAAGGAGACTTGATGGATATTTATAGATCAAGCTATTATAATTATAAAATAACATATTATAAATACATATATTTTATAATTTTCAACTCTAAAGCTACTCTACTAAAAGCTTAGAACTGCACTCTCAAACTATATAAAATTACAAAGTTTTAATAAGTTAATTGTCTATAACATATCATAACATGTAACATCCCTATAGGATATTTATAATCAGCTTAAGGATAAATTCTGTTTTACCTTCCCAATTATTTTTATCTTATATTCTATTATTTAACTACTAGAATACTTATTATTCATAAATAATATACCATTTGGTTACACCTACATATCCAAACGGTTGGGTGCTTTAGTTTTCCAATTATAGAATAATACTTATAAGATAATATCATTAACTCCACTAAAGAGTTGTAGATTCTATATCTATAAATAACAAGTCTACGTCAATTAAGAGTCATGTCTTTAATGTACCAGTATGCATACATCATCAAATCAGGATGTCACTCTTTAATATATCAAAAGACATAGATTAAGAATACGGGCCCATTATTTCATTTTAGGATTACGACATAATACATATAATTGTCAAAAGTAACTTGATTTAAATAAATGAAATTAATAATCAAATCAATTTAACTTTCATCTCGATCCAATATATCGTCACCCATGACAATATACCAATGTTTCGACTGTGGAGTCCCACTCTGATGACCAAGACAAGTCATCTCCTGTTAAGGATGTAGACAATATAACAATCTTAACATAAATAAAGTGTCGAACTTTATTCCATCGATTGCGGACCTTATCATTTAGACTGTCACCTTTAAGATTTATTTCTTCCGCATAATCTGTTCATCATATGTACCGTCTTAAAGGTTTAGACTAATAATCTCATACTTTTGTTTATTTATTATACATTCAACAAAACTGAACATAAAGAGAACAACAAATATATGAATAATAAATAAACTTTTTATTGATTAAATGTCTCCAAAAACTTATTACATCATTTAATCCTTAGGGCACCTAGTCTAACAATCTCTCACTTGCGCTAAGTGAGTAAATATGACATATTTCGCATCCTTATATCCCTTACATGTTTCTCAAAAACCCTCATCGGTGGTGTTTTTGTGAAAGGATCAGCTATATTGTCCTCAGACATGGTCTTGCATACTGCAACATATCTACCTCAACGAAATCTTTTATCATATGATACTTCCGATGTATATACTTACTCTTTTTGTAAAATCTTGGTTCCTTAGCATTAGCTATCACTACATTGTTATCACAATACAGCAACATCAGCTTATCTATATTAGAAACTACCTTAAGATCCTCAAGAAACTTGCGAAGCCACACAACTTCTTTCGAAGCGTCACTAGCTGCCACATACTCGGCCTTCGTCATTGAATTCAAAGTGCAATCTTGCTTGACACTTCTCCAAACAATGGTGTCTTCTCCTAGAGTAAACACAAAACCTAAAGTCGATCTTCTCGAATCCAAACAAGATTGAAAATCCAAATAAGTGTATCCAAGAAGTGTTAGATCCTCACCAGAATATAGTAGCATATAACCTCTAGTCTTCTTAGGTACTTGAAAAATATGTTTGATCGCAACCCAATGGTTTGGTCTTAGATCCGACTGAAATTGACTCATTACTTTGACCGCATAATATATATCCGGTCAAGTGCAAAGCATAGCATATATGAGACTACCCATTACTAAAGCATAAGGCACCTTCTTCATGTATTATCTTTCTTCATCTGACTTTGGAGAGTCTTTCTTAACAACAAGCCTAATCATTGGCATCCTTTCAATGATCATACGCTCAGATTTGTTTGTTAATAGATTCGCCAGTAGGCTCCGGAGGACACGGTGTGGTTAGTACAAATTTTAGTTTCTCAAAGGAAATGACGATATTCAGGTTCCTTTTCTAATCATTATAATTCTCGCCAGATAAAGTATTTTTATCGAGTATCAAAGATAAAGTGTTGACATTTGATCTATAATCAAGAATCATATACCAAACATAAGCAAAAATTCAATAACAAATTAGTAAGATAACAATCAAGTAAGCATGCAACATATTTATGTATCAAAACCTTGAAAAATAACAACCTTATGATAATTCCTAACTCAGAATTCAACAAGTTGCCTCAGGGAGACTTGTCTTACTCAATTAGGAACATGGATCCCCTCCAATTAATATATGTCATCTAAGACCTGTTTGATCTAGCATATACTAATAATAATCATTTTCTTTCGTCATTAATTTTATTAACAGAACTCCTTAGAGAAGGTTAATAACAAAATTAATCTTGAGTGTATAACCATCGTTTCAACTATTTTATCCATAATTTATAATCGCTACTTAGGGGTGTACAACTATAAATCATGCTAAAGTAAATTATCCCTTCGAAGATCCAACTCAGTATATGATGCAATCCCTTCCTAGGGTTGAAACGATGATGTATTATCGATGGACCAACTATAGAGGCATTAGGTCCTCTCTTCGAAAACCTTTTCCTACTCAATATTTTAAAAGTCAAGGTTTATGCTAACATATATAAACAATTTTTAATAAGCGGCATTCCCTATTCTACATAGCATGTTATCAACATACATGGTGAAACATATTATAATGCAAACAAGCAATGCAACATACAAAGCTACAAGCAATATAATAAATAGCCATAATATCATGGTTCTATCCTAGAGAAAAATAAAGATTATGAAAGATCAATCAAAACATATATCGATTCTTCATCTTATTTCTTCTTATTGTATCATTCTTCGTGTGTCGTCCATCTTTAATTCTTTAATCTCATGTAGATCAAAATTTATTTTTCGGGTTATCATAATTTTTTTTTTCAAAATTGTCTCAAAAAACAAAAATAAAAACTACATTGAAAAATACACTGTTTCAAAAAAAAAAATTTTCTGCCTACTACCGGCCTATTGATCTGTGAGATCGACCTATCGGTTTGCGACCATCGGCCTATCATCCAATGCTAAACGAGTGTTTTTCCAAACCTTTATAAAAAATAATTTTAAGCAATTTTTTAATTTATTCTTCAACAGTTCAAAATCATAAAAATTTATACACAAAAAAAAAAATAGAGAACTCCAATCATCTCTATCTTATAGATCCATCTTCAATTCGAATAATTTTAATCCAAATTTTACAAATCAAAATTAAAATAATAAATCCTAGATAGTGATGATCGATCGCCATCTAATTATATGAAAAACCTAGATACACATTTTAACCTTTAAAGAACCATAATCGACAAAATTAATTAATTAATTAATATAATAATTAAAATAGAAATTTAATTAAACATAATTAATAAATAAACATCCATGATATAATCTCATGACAACATTTAATTATATAGAAAACCTTAGAGTGCCAACTCTCTAAAAAATTAAATTCGAGCATAGGAGAGATTAAGATCACCTAATTTATGTACATAGTATGATCAAAAACTTGTAAGATTAACATAAAACCATAGCTTTGATACCAATTATTAGAAAACGATACGTAACTAAATTTTAAAATTTTTTAAATCAAAGTCTTTTCCAAATAACAAGTTTGGCTTGCTAAGTACATAAATTAATAACAAATCTTATGTATCTTTTTATATACCGAAGACAACAAAAACTTCGACTAGAGAAGAACGTCCTGGAAGAGCCTTAACCAACTGGTTTTTCATACTATTTTCTTTCTATGATTGGAATATGAGTGGTCGCACATCGTACAACTTATTCTTTTAGTGACTCTCCTTTCAACCACTTGAGAAAACATGAGCTAAGATTCCACATGTTAAACAATAGCTCTCTAGGAGTTTCAAAGTTTCTCTAATTAGAATGCTCACTTTTTGCTTCTCAAACGATTTGAGAAACAATAAAAAATAGTTCCCTTTGTTTAGTGGTTGGATTATGCGATAGTCCTTATCAGATTTGACTTCAAAATTAGAGTTTAGATAAATTTCTGAGTAAAAATGCATGAAATGCGTTTTGCAATTTATCCAAGCGCAGTCGACCATGCTTTTGTAATGCAGTCGATCGTGGTCTCACGGCCCCAATAGGTAGACTTGAATTCGAACTTCTCAGACTTACTAATTCAACTGATTCGAACTGATTGGATAAATCTTATTTTATTTGATCTGAGAATTCTTTATAGACCTACATTTAATTTAAATAACCAAATAGAGAAGTTATCTAGTTGAAATAGTCTTATACAAATAAACCCATACAAATAAAATATATCCAAGTAATTCAATATGTTTATCTTGAATTAATTCACAAAATTAATTCAACCAATAAACCAACATGAATTATTAAATTCAATATATCAAATTTTAACTAATCTAATAATTAATATAAGTCACTAATTTGTAGGAAATACATGCCCTATAGTTATAGGAATTACTATTAGCTAGCAAAGGAGACCTGATGACATATATAGATCAAGCTCCTATAATTATAAATAACTTATCTCAGATATATATTTTTTATAATTATCAACTTTAACACTACTCTACTAAAAACTTAGAGCTGTATTCTCGAATTATATAAAATTATGAAGCTCTAATAAGCTAATCGTCTATGATATATTATAATATGTAACATCCTGATAGGATATTCATAATCGACTTAAGGATAAATTCTGTTTTACCTTCTCGATTATTTTTATCTTATGTTTCATTATCTCACCATTGAAATAATTACTATTCATAAATAATAGATTATTCGGTTACAACTATGTATCCAAACGGTTGAGCGCTTCAATTTTCTAATTACATGATAATGCCTATAAAAGAATATCATTAGCTCCACTCAAAAGCTATAGATTCTATATTTAAGAATAATGAGTCTACGTCAATCAAGTGTCACGTCTCCTACGTATCGCCATGCATACCATCATCAAATCAAGATGTCACTTTTTAATACATCAAAAGATACAAGTTAAGAATACGACCTATTAATTCATTTCAGCATTAAGACATAACACATATGATTGTCAAAGGTGAATTGATTTAAATAAATAGAATTATTAATGAAATCAATTCTACTTTTTGTCCCGATCCAATATATCATCACTTATGACAATATATTAATGTTTGTACTTGTGAAGTCCCTCCGATGACCAAGACAAGTCATCTCCTATTAGGGATGTAGCCAACATAATAATCTTAACATGAATAAAGCGCCCAACTTTATTCTATCGATTATAGACCTTATCATTTAGACTATCACCTTTAAGATTCATGTCTTTTGCATAATCTGCCCATCATATGCATGATCTTAAAGGTTTAGACTGATAGTCTCAGACTTTTGTTTGCATATCATACATTCAACAAAAATTAACTTAAAGTGGACAGCATTCAATATATGAATAATAAATAAACTCTTTATTAATTAAATGTCTCTGAAACTTTTTACATTATTTAATCCTTAGAGCACCTAGTCTAACGCGTAAATATACGGTTAAAACTTTATAAAGCTTTCGTAGCACCAAATGGTTCCTCCAAAAGTGCTTATAAAAACCTAAAAGCATTTTTTTAAATTCCATTCAAATAGACAGCTTGTTAAAAACAACTTTTTTTTTAAAGCCATTTAAAATAGACTTTGCATCGAGTATATATGAATATAAAGTACTACAGTAGAGACAACAGAAAATTAGTATGCAATATGTAAAAGCTTACTTATTAGTGATAGTAAAAATGGGATGAACTTCACTTCAATCTACCCATCTTAAATAGTAGCGGTTGAAGTTAGAAAAGGTCTAGTCGAATTTTTTGTCCTTCCATTATGACAGGTGTGTTATGGATTGGAATCACAAAATTTTCCACTTTTAATTAAATAAATTCAATCTTGTAACCATCAAAATTTTGACAGCATTTATCCAATAAATTTAAAGCAATCAAATTATCTTATAGGACTTTAAATTAACAGTTATTCTCCCTTCAACAGTAATATATTCAAATCCTTGATCAACCAGTATTAATAATTATCACATCCCTAATAGTTAATTATTTGACGTGAATTTATATAAAATTAATAGGTATAACACATCCTAAAGAATTAAAATAATTTAGTGTGAGCCAAAACAAATTATTTCTAAAAGAAAATGTTGTTACAATACGCGGTTAGCATAATTTTATTTCTTTTTCTCTTTTAAAAAATAGTAATTGCATTCTAAATTAGGGTATATAAACACTAATTTTGACATGAAATACCCCAAATATATTTAGCAATTCAATCTCGACCATGAATAGGGACAACTAGTGAGTTCTATTGAATCTCTCAAATGGGTGATATGCTTACGAAGATTCAACAATAGAAAATTAAAGAAGCATACAACTAATCAACCACATAAATGACTCTTTCAAACATATTATTATAATCAGTAAACAACTTTAAATGATCAAAATCAAGAGACCAACAATAACACCCCAAAGAATAAGGACTTTGTATATCAGACATGAAGACTACAATGAAAAGTGGAGAGACTGCCTACGCTATTTCAAAAGAAAACCAATAAACAATAGAAACACATTAAAGTGGATGGTGGAAACATGAACGTCATCTTCTAGTTCGTTACCGACATGTTTATCAAAATCCAGGACAAAAACATGTGCCGTAAAAAGTAATCTACCAGGCTATTCGTTGAATTTACAATTAGCATGTTGCAAACATTTTTTTTATATTTGTATTTTCGATAAAAGAAGGCCTCATTCAAAACAAACGGGTTGTTTGATATCGTTTTTTGTGTGCTGTAGAAAGTGGTACATTTCTCAATTTTGAACACATTACAAGATTGTTTTTGCTGAGAATCACAAGCTTGTTTGTTTGAGTGAGAATTGGAATAAATCTTGATTTTTTGATCTAATGCCACTCAAACTATGCATGCTTAGAGATAGCTTTGTTATAAATAAATGAGCTGTCTCTTTCATATGCAATTGGGATCAGTCAAAATATTGCTAAGCTGGTAAGCATATAGACAATTTTTGGCCTAAGAAACGACGGAACATTTTTCTCTTGTACTTGCTTCCTTCCCTTTTTTTTCCTCTTAAAAGAATTACAAGAAGGTAACCGGCTAAGACAATTGACACAAGTTATCTACTAGTTGTCTAACCTTCATTGAGTACCATTTGTTGAGGTCAATCTTTGACGTTTAGAGGGGGATAAAATCCAGAAGTTTTCATTCTTCAAATGTAGGGTGATGGGCCGTTGAAATACGGACTAAGTCAACTGAAAGAAGAAAAAAAAATTACCAAGGACTAATAAAAAGAGGAATCCTATTTATTCCACGAGGTTATAACTCGTTGTTTACAAAACAATAGGGTCTACATTACATATTAAAATAAATCTTATTGTTTTATTAATAACAATATTATATCCGTGAGATAAAAATGATTTTTTTGATAAAAATGGATGTGTAGCTCATCAAAAACAATAAATAAAATCCATGTGATAAAAAAAATTAAAAATAAAAACATGCAAACAGGCAAAAATAATAATAATAATAATGATAATAATGATAATGAAAACTAAAAAAGGTTAGAAAAAAACGATAACCTTTCTGAGAAAGTTGAATGTCAATGATTGGTTGCTCCAAGTGCCGAATCTGGTCTCCGACACCGTTCCTGAGACACAACCGTTTCGTCCAAATAACTCCACCGATTCTCTTCTTCCTTTCTCTCTCTCTCTCTCACATGATTGCCGCCAATTCTCCTCTCAAATACGCATCCCCGGGACCCACTCTCAACCCGAATCCGTTTCCAACCCGGAGTCGGTTCCCCTGCTTCGCCCTAGGGTTTCCATCCTCGGACCTCAACAACAAGCTTTCGGTTGGTCGGACGAAGATGGAGTTTCTGCAGAAAATGCGTGGCGGCTGGTCAATGATTCACCGCAGCGATGACCTCACGGTGGTTGACGACGCCGGCGGTCAGGACTCCTTCGACGCCAAGGCCTCGCCGGAGCATCTTGTCATCATGGTCAATGGCATCAATGGAAGGTTAATATGGAATCTTCTCATCGCTTATTGATTGATTCTTTAAAACTCGAATTAGGGAAATTATCGTTATTTCTTGGTTTGGTTTGGTTTGATTATAATTTAGGTTAGAGAAATTTTGTCCCGATTTTCGAATTGTGACACACATTCAGTCTTGAATCAAGGAATTGGTTTTGAACTTCGATTTTGAGGGTTTCAGCATGAAATTGGGTTTTTTTTCCCTTGCAATTTATGGGTCTGGGTCAAGCAAATAGAGAAGGCTTGTAATGTATTGTCATTTAGTGATCACTTATATATATATATATATATATATATATATATATTTATGAACAAGGATAATCAAATGAGGTTTCCTTCATTCCCCCCTAGGAAACATGGGCTTCGACACCTTTTGCAATATGTTGGATGGTTTATCATAGAAAAACTAAGCTCTTTAGTGCACCTTATATTGAAAATTCATTTGTGTTGTGTTTCTTTTTTCCAGTGCTGCAGATTGGAGATATGGAGCAGAGCAGTTTATCAAAAAGCTTCCTGATAAAGTACTTGTACACCGTTAGTGCTCCTCTCTTATGGTTGACCTGTTGTCTATGCATTTGGAGATGCTCTCTAAGGTCCAAGGGCCACACTACAAGGCCAGGATGCTAGCAAATAAATCAGTTAATTATAGGGATATTCGAGAACTACAAAGTTTGAGAAGTGTTTTTTTAACCCAAGGAAATCTGGAATGATAACTAGTTTTCTTCTTGTGATAAATTGCTCTTTGAACCTTGAGGCTATGTTAATTTGAAATTCTAACACCTATTTTGTGCATGCCTTGCAATTTCCATCGATGAAAGGCTTGTGTTTTCTAAACAAGAATGATAATTTCTTTTTGGATATTCATATTTGCAGGCAGTAAATGTAACTATTCAACATTGACATTTGATGGTGTTGACACTATGGGCGAGAGGCTAGCTGAAGAGGTATATTGGTAATAACATAATGAGCTTTTTTTGGTTTTCGGACACTGTAGTTTTTGAAACTTAATTGGCTTTTACTAATCTGGTAGTTTTCTTATTAATTAATAATGCCCGCCACAAGAGAAGATAATTACCAACTTGAGACATCTTTTCTTCTATCTCTAATGCAGGTACGGTCTGTTGTCAAGGACAACTCCTATGTTGTGAAGAAAATTTCCTTTGTAGCTCACTCTTTAGGGGGCCTTGTAGCAAGATATGCTATTGGAAAGCTGTATGCGCCTGTCTTGAAGACAGAACATCATAATGGTGATAAAGAGAACACAAATAATCTAACACAATACCTCGAGCAGCCTTGCCATGGTACAATTGCTGGATTGGAACCCATGAACTTTGTAACAGTTGCAACACCACATCTTGGTTCAAAGGGACATAAACAGGTTGATCATGAAATATCTATTTTACTTATTTTTAATTCATATGAACTTTCGGCACATGCATGAGTTCAAGCACATTTAATATGTGGTCTTTTTCAGTATCTGTGCATGCAAGTATGCTTTTATGTCCATGAAGCTCAGGAGTTGCATAGTGACAGAGTGAGATAGAGAGAGTCTACATGTTTTCAATCACATTGGCGCATGAAAATGACAAAAGTTTATTTGTTATGTACCTTGTGTCTACGTTTATGTGCATAGTCCGTGTGGATTGCAAGCACTTTTATGTGGGCATTTATACAGGTCGTACATTGTTGTTATTCCCGTTTGGTTTACTTTTTGATCGTTTGGTTTTTGGAGTCTTTGCTTTTATAGAATGTTGTCAACTCCTCATGGGAATAAGTGAAGGTCGTGCATGTGATAAATTAGAATAATATCACATGCATGGCTTTATTGACCGATATAATGATTAGTTGAGAGTGAGAAGAATGCACTGGAATGCCTGTTACGTGTTTTTTTTTTTTTTTCAGTTCTTCTCTTAACCTTTCTGTGTCCCTTTTTTTCTTTAAAAAAGATAATAACAATTAGAAAATGATTGCCATATTCCTTAAAAAGAAAGAGGTAAGGGGATAAGTTTGTGCTGCATGAATTATATGTTTGTTCCCCCTCATTCATGTCGTAAAAAACCCCGGGTGATATTTTGGTGGATCTGTGTCTTTGGCCTTTTTGTTTTGGACTAGATAGTTAATTGCATGCTTTAAAACAGGTGATCTTGAACTTGGTTTTGTTTTATTGTTTCTACAGCTTCCATTTCTATGTGGTCTACCTTTTCTTGAAAGAAGAGCATGTGAAACTGCACACTTGCTCGTTGGGAGGTCGGGGAAACATCTGTTCCTCACAGACAATGATAAGGATAAGCCCCTTCTACTAAGAATGGTTAATGACACTGACGACTTGAAATTCATGTTAGTGTGATATTTCTTCATCACTTTGTCAATTTCTACGACATTAAAAATAAACGGTTATGGTGTTCATAATTTTATAAGTGATATCATCTTTTTTCTTGCTGTGTAGATCAGCATTGCGGGCGTTCAAACGTCGTGTCGCATATGCAAATGCAAATTATGATCGTATCCTAATGGGAATGATAATTGTAGGGATTTAGTTATTTGTTGATATCCATAAACTATGTCTACCGTGGTTCTCTGCCTAAGATCCTTTGGAGCCCGTTTGAGAAGTGAGTTTGAACCAAAAGTTTGGTTTCAAAACACCGTAGCAATATAAATTTTGTAAGAGAAAACATTGTAGCAACCTTGGTTATAGAGTTGCAATATTGGTTCGGACTCATTTTACCAAGTGGACTCTTGGTCTAATGGCGGGGTTGGGGGGTTTTTCATGGGGGGTTGTGGGTTTGATCCCACATGTAATCTTTATTTGTTATTTATAGGATGACACATGTGCTTTACTCTTTCTTTTCTTTTCTTTTCTTTTTTTTTTTTAAATTTGTGTTTATCTTCACTTGTTGTAAGATATGGTTGGGTGGAGAACATCATCAATACGGCGTCAAAGTGAACTTCCGAAGGTAAGGTTTATATATGCTTGAGGGACCTCAGGCTTCACATACTGGATACTGTTCCAAACTGAACCCTCCCTTTTCCCACTTATCATCTGTAGCCAAATCTTCTTGTACCTGATGACAACTATCAGCATATTGTATATGTTGAGCGACAAAGTTTTGATGATGCACATAATAAATTGCCATCACATGTTGGAGACCTACAAGATGAATTGGAAGGTTTGTCGAACTTGCCTTTTTAATTATAAGTACTGTGTGGTTATTGGGAAAGTGTTTTATTTTTATTTAGCTTATGGTCCTGGCGGGTTGTTTTTGTATCGCCACAATGTTGTAATAACCTTTGTTGGGTAAGACCCATGTCTTGGATTTCAGTTTTAGGACTCCTGCTACAAAAAAATTGTGACAACTGACAAACTTCTCATTTTGCTCTCTCTCTCTCTCTCTCTCTCGTTTTGTGCACTCTTTATTTCCCATTTCCTCCATGCTTAATTGATTTGATTTTAATGTACTTATTGGATAAGTTTATCTATTTCATGGAAAAAGGAGAAAATTCTTTATTTCATTCAGTTGTGTATTCGTTATCAAGTAAATTTCGTTCAGCAGTGAATTTGTATTCTGTTTGCACAGAGATGATCAGAGGCCTCACTCAGGTGCCGTGGGAGCGTGTGGATGTTAGCTTTCAAAAAAGTAGACAGCGATTCATTGCTCACAATACCATTCAGGCAAGTTTTTATGCTAAATTATGTGGTCCTATGAAGCTCCCTTTGTTTTTCTGGAATGACCTTCATTTTACTTTGTTAAAGTGCAACTCAATATGCCTTGTAAATCCTCAAATATAATAATTGAATACTCATGAGAAAGGCCACATGTCTTTAGTTACATTCTTATGGATATCCCTTTTCATGTCTGCAGGTGAAGAGATATTGGTTAAATTCTGATGGTGCTGACGTGGTTTACCATATCATAGATAATTTCCTTTTATAGTTGTTTTTAAGTTTTTGTTTTCCCCAAATCGGATCATGTACTTTGTTACGTGGATATTGTAATTTATATTTGATCATAATATAGAGACAAAAGAATTTGCTTATCTGAAAGCTATCTCTTATTTTCTTTCTAGCGCAAAATTTTAGTGTATTGGATTCCTATCTTGCAAACTTTTGTTTTTATATTAAAGCAAAATTAATAAAATTTCAGTCATATTGCTCTTTTATAATTTTTTTGTAGACCTACTTATGTTATATCTAGAACCCCATTCAGAAGCAAGCAAAAGGTGTTAAAAAGAGATCTATAACCCGAGTGTAACGTGTATTTTATGAAGCTTTACTACGACCATGTTAATTAGTCAAGGTTTCATGTAGTCCTTATGAATGATTTATTTGATATGCTCTCATCCTGATTTATTTGATATGCTCTTATCCTATTTAGCGTGTCTTAGTTATATAACTGTTTTCATAAACCCGTATACATGCAATGAGTGTTGTGTTCTCTCATGACACCGGATGTTGAGTGCTGACAACCACTCTAGTCCATTAAAGTGAAGCAGAGAGAAGATGTCCCGAATCTATTTTGAAGTCTCGTCACTTTTGGATGTTCAGAACCTCGGTACTTTTGAGTGTTCTGGTTACTTTTTTTTAATTCTGCCTTTTATGTTTTATTTTTTTAGACAGAGAGGCCTGAAGACATTCAAGAACTGATACACACTTTTATATCCTACTCCCTAGTTCCTTAGCCGCTTAAATTTCAGGAAAATCATTTCTTGATACACAAAAGCTGCAAACTTATCCAGGTAAATAATATTTTTGTCATTAGCATATTTACTACTTTTATTAATTTGCTGTATCATACAAAAAATTATGGTCTCCAAAGTGTTATGCTTTGTTACCGGCAACAGGGTTCGCCATGTTTACAAAGTAAGAGATGAATACTGGATTCTGGATCCATAAAAGCAATTTTGTAGCTTCAGTCTAACCATATACTAGAAATTTACATGGGATTCTTTTAATGCTCTAAATAATAGTCTGGATTTTCCTTTATTAGCTTAGATCTGAACTCAGAGTATTCATTTTGTTAATATTTCTTTTTTTGGTTGTGGTTGGTTTCGTAGTTTTGAGTGCAAGTTTGCCTACGGCTACGAGTAGGTCGTACTGTATTTGAATCAGAACTAAAACTTGATTTTATCATAAAATTGCTTATGGAATTGTTACTCTCCTTATCCATATTTTCTCTTGTTTTATTCCCTGATTTTATCTCCGAGTCCTTTTTTATTATCAAGGTTTTAAAAGGCGAAAACGGAAACCAAGGCGTTTTGTTTAATTGAGGCGAGGCGTAAGCCTCAAGGCGGATTGAAGCGTAAGCCTCGAATGTAAAATAAAAAATTCAAAAAGTTGAATAAAATTCATAAACATGCCATAAAACACACACTTGGTTCATCATAAAACTATAAGACACGATAAAAAAGTGCATAAAACATATATAATATAATATATATGCTACTGCTCTTTTTATATAGTTATACTTGTATAGCTTTTATAGCACACAAGATAACTTTTTTTTTTTGAGAAAGTGAAATAAATATAGATCTAAATTAATAAAAAATCACATACTGCTCTCTTTATATAACTTTCATTTTATATAACATTATAAATTTTGTATAACACTTGCTTCTATAAAATTTCATTACTAGAGTAGCTATAAGTGGGGAAAAAAAAAAAAGAACCAGCCTACGGTAGAAAAGAAAGGAAAAAAAAACTAAGGATTGAGGTCCGAGGAGGTCAGAATCTGGAGGTAGCTGCTGCTAATGGGTCGTCGCTCTGGTCGCTGCTCATAGGAGAGTGGGCTTGCAAGTTGTAAGGGTTGCTGATGAAGAGAGGGTTGATGATGAAGAAGGGGGCAAATGATGAAGAAGTGTTGAAGAAGATGGTAGACTTAGGGTTTAAAAATCTATTTGCATATTTTTATCAGATTAAAGCTCAAGTTTGGTATTAGGTTGACTTTCTTTAAAAAGAAAAAAAAAAAAAAAGATTGGCTTGAAAACTGGCATTCAAAATAGCCTTCAATCTGAGGCTCATGCCTCATAAGCCTTGAGGCGTTTTTGCCTCAAGGCGCACGCCTCAATGAAAAAAGGCGTAAGCCTCGTTCAAGCCATTCAAGGCTTAAGCCTTGAAGCGCTAATCGAGCGTCTCAAACTGAGGCGAGCCTCGAGGCGTAAGCCTCGAACGCCTTTTTAAACAATGTTTATTATCCTACACTTTACCTTTCTTCTTTCTATTTTTCTCACTATTCCTACGTCAGATAGTTTGCACTCTTTGTTTTTGGGTTTTGCAGTAACATGTTAATTCCTAAAACTTGTTATCCAATTTTAAGCGCAGATTTCCAAAGCTCTATATTAGGAGTTTTGGTTTGTGTTTCTTCTTATTATTTTGTTTGTGCTGCTCATGAATTCGAACATATTTGCGTGCACCTGGCTTTTAACTACATTGCTGCTTGTTTCTTCCAAGTTTTATCGTCAGGAATCCCATTCATAGATAAAGTTGGTTGTGATTTATGAGATTTATGGCCTAGGACTTGGGCATAAAGACCCTGTATGGAAAGAAAATAAATGGGAATAATTTTGCTTCATGTACTTCTCAACGGCGGTGAGGGCTTCTGAAACATTGAATGATGCTGCAAGATTTAATACATTCTACTAAGTTGGGAGGATATCACATAGACTTGGGAATGTGGCGTTTACAGGCAGTCGTTGCTGAATATTCAGATTGCTTGGAGGAAGAAAAGGTTCTTTCTTGGTTGCATAAGATTTATGAATTGATGTTTTGCAAGGGCATAACGATAAGGAATACTTCTGCGGGCTTTTCAGGCGCCAAAAAAAAAAAAAGATCTCCTTATCTCACAAAAATTGCTTATGACAGATGCTAAAGCTTGTGATGGAGAGATTTAAATGTCTACATTATATTTCTGAATGATATTTGGTATTTTAGAAACTTTAGAAGAAGAAGAGAACAAAGAAAAGAAGCAGGACTGTAAAAATCAGTGCGTTTGCTTAAATCTTTCCCGCTCATAATTATTCAGTACTTTATAACTTACAAAGTGTGCATTACACATTTACGCTTGCATATGATGTTATCTGCAACTTTTTTTTCTGCTTTTTCAGGACTCCCTTTAGAGCCATGGTAAAAAAGTGTTGGAGACAATGACTAGGTTATTGGTAATCACTATGACGACGAATAACCTCGGTAGTCTTTACCTCTTATGAAATCTGTCTCTGAAAAGCTGCATGTGGGAGTCAAATTAACTAGTTAGCCAGCCATAAAAAAGTATAATTTTGTACTTAGTTATGAGGTTAAAATGAACCCTTCAAATCATGCACTACCATTCTCTTTCTTCAGTACTTATGCTGCTGTAGCCGAGTCCCTCTATCTCTTGTTTTTCTGATGAATCTGAATTCCTAGTCAGAAGGCTCGATAAACTTTTGCAAAACTGATTATCATAAACACCGTGTTATTATATAGGTAAACAATTATTTACTTGATCAGCCTAGACATCTTTAACGTAAAGGTGCCATAGAAGATAAAACTATTATTACAGGACAGTCAGCTTAGATTTCTTATTTTACCTCCTTGTACAATCCTATCTCTCCTGCAGATTTTGAAATTTCCACGACACAATTTGCGGGAGCAACCTCGATCACCTGATATATTTTACACGCAGTGGTGAGACACTGAAATGAGTTTTATTGTAAATGCGTATGAAAAAAGATTACCTCTGCTGATAGTTCGAGGTATGATCTGGGTCTTGTCATCTTCGGTTTTATATGCATTCTAATCTGTCGTAGTTATTGTTAAGGCAAAAAATAAATAGATAAATAAATAAATAAGTTTGTTGTTTAGTGAGGTAGAAGATTGGAAAAATTATCACAGATGAACGAGGGGTATTTGTACGAGATGAATGAGGGTATTTACACCTTGAAGTTTTTCATTCTTTCAACTGATAGTCTCACGTTTGTTGCAGCAGTTTCTATTTTCTTAATTGTTTCATGAAATGTATGCTTGGATGCAAGCCTTGTTTTTTTCTTGTCGTCCTAAACCAGAAAGGATTCACCATAGTTCACTTTGTAATAAATCATAAACGAAATTTTGTACTGAACAAAGACAAAATAATGAACTACAGACAACTGCTTCCCAGCTTTAGACTTGCCTCTTCCTCAAAAAGTCCGGACAAATCGTTTGACATGGCTATCAATTGGAAAGCATTTATAAAACTTGAAGACTTGGGCATCTTATTCTCTGTGAACTTCTCCTGGAAAAGATCTTTAGAGATTGAGACAAAGTCATGAGGTTCCATCATCGCCTCCATTTTTTGTAATTACATCAAATATTTTACCTCAATTAAATCAAAAGCTGCATCAACGTCATCAAAGTAAGTTTTCTCGTTGCTTTCATTTATGCAACTAGGAATGTAATCCTTTCGAAACCAGTCGTCTTCAATGATCTCTGGAATTGTAATTCTCTGTTGCGATAAAAGTGAATTATTGTAGCAGTCACTATAATCATAAATAACATACGTCATAGAACGCTCTCGAATTTTACCTTTCTAAAGTTTGGCTCAAGTATTCTGGAGATTAGCTTCTTTTGGCTTTCGGTAAACCATTGTGGACATACGTATTGTGCTCTGGTTATCTTTGCATGCAGAGTTATCAGTATGGGAGTTTATTTGTACTGGAAACTGTTGAGTTATATGTGGATTTGTGTACCTTCCTATACAAGTTTGTCAGGTTGATGTCATCAAATGGGAGATAACCAGCAAATAGTTCGAAAAGGATTACCCCACAAGACCAAATATCTGCAGCAGCACCATCGTACCCCTCATTCACCAGCAGCTGTTAAAAATAGATGAAAATATGATCTTGGAAATAAGTGACAGAAGCTGAGGTATGATTAACAATTAGCCTAAATTATTCAGTTTCTTTTCTTTCTTGCCTTCAGAATTAACTTTATTTATTTATTTATAAAAGAAGGAAGCAGATCATTTACTCAAGTAAGAGAAAAATTTTTCTTACCTCTGGTGCTACATAGCTTGGAGAGCCACATGCTGTAGATAGCAGGTCACCAGGCTATTAATTTATTAAAATTTCATCCAAGTATCAGTATTAGGTCAAAAAATGACCTGACAAATAAAAGTGTAAGTTCACATTTGCTACCTTACGCAATGCGCTTAATCCAAAATCCGACACCTTTAGATTTCCCTTGCTATCCAGAAGTAAATTTTCTGGCTGAATAAGATGCGAAAATACCTGAGTGTAGATGGCTCCCTGTAAGAGAGTTCATAAACAACACATAGGGTTGTGTTCTTCTGACCTTTAGATCTCTGTGATATACCCCTTTGCTGTGACAGTGGTCCACTGCATGAATCAACTGCTGAAAAAGTTTTCTTGCCTCTGATTCACTTAATCTCTTGGCGTATAACTGGGGAAAGGATTCAAACCGATTAGAAATTTCAATAGAAAAGCTAGAAAACTAAAACAACATCCATTGGTCCCAGTTGAGGTGGTGAACTTACCATCTTGTCTGAGAGATGTCCGCCCGGTACATATTCCATTACAATGTAGATTTTGGTCTTTGTGCCGAGAACCTGGTAATGGAAGCAGGGAGGAAAGTCTTTGCAGTTTCGCCAGAAAGAAACAAACCCAGCACATAAAACCAAGCTAGAAGTTGGTCACATACCTCATTTATGCGTACAATGTTGGGATGATCAAGAATTTTCATTGTTCTTATTTCTCTTTGTACCTGATATTGAGCGTGAAGGCATAAGGAGCAAAAGTCTTTTATGTATTGGTAATTAATTACAAATAAAAGAAGAGAACATGCCTGAAACATGAGATTACTTTTCATGACCATGTTTTTATCGATGATCTTGACTGCAACATATTGGCCATTGGTGGTGTCCACGGCCCGCTTAACCTTAGCAAACTTGCCTTCTCCTATGGTCTGGCCAATCTGATACTTGCCTATGTTGTTGGGAAATCCCATGGTCTGGTCGGAGAAAGTTAGTGGATCAGTTTTCAAATCTTTTGCTCTTCTTTTTTGACAAGAATAAATGCTTGCTAAAATAGTTCTTGCCTTAATTTTATATTCTTGCTATTTATGTCTCAGATTTGGTAGATGTCAAGCTTGGCTTGGTGGGTAGCTCGTGCTTCTTTCTACCTGCCATTCTTATGGCTCTCATTTCTTCTTTGTAGGGGAAATGTTTCTGAGGTCAGATATCCCAGATCTGATTTTCCTTAAATTGTCTTATTTTTTGTGTTTTTGTTTCTTGTTTTTGCGGTCTTAGAAGAGTTCTCTTTCGAGTATGTCCTGTCTTTGCATTAAGACGTTGACTAGTTGGCTTGGCTGAAGGGTGTTGCTGACAGAATGTGGTTTGAATGGAAGATATTTGTTTTTCAGTTGTATTATCAATGGTGATGGGATATGCTTTGTGATTGTTTGCAAATCTTTCTACCTTATTTTCAACGCACCATCGCAAAAATGCCACGTAGGATAAGGTGAAGAAAAAGAGCACTCTTATTTAATTTTATGGGTTAAAACACCGCTACTCATAAAACATTGGGTCCTAATCTAAGAAGTACATCATATACTAGACTGGAGTCCACTATTTTGTGAGTAGTGGGGTTTTAATCCCGTGGAGATGAAAAGGATTTTTTGAAGAAAAATCAACCTAAAGGAAAAATTAAAAAGAAAAGAATCAGATGCAATAAAAGGGTGTCTAACAAAAGAAAGGACTGTAATTTGTCTAATTGTATTATAAAATTTATTAGACTTAAACGTAAACATATCACATTTTATAAGTATCTCACTAAGCATGTTACATTTTGTAAGTATCTCACTGTTATCAACGTTGTAAATCGGAATATTATGGTTTGGGATTGCACAATGTCGGGACAACTAGATGCACTTGCACTAGAGTAGAACCATACTTCCCGTGTTGCTGAATTGCTATAGATTTGGTTTCCTACGTGTCGATCAAGGGCTGAAAAAGTCAGTCATCATCGAGTTTGGACAAGGGCCCTGACCAAATTAGTAATGAATGCAGGGATAGCAAGAAGAACATCCCTTTAATGGAGGGCATAAATATTTATGCCTCTACTTAATAAACACCTTTAGGGGCGTTACTTACCTCAAAGGGAAAGAGAGAAGGAGAATTGATTTTCTTCCCATCTAATCATCTGTTTTATCTACAGAATCAATATTGATTCCCAGATAAAAGGACGAGTCAAATTTACTTAGACGCCGTTTATAATAAGTTCATTTAATAATTATTAAACAAAGTAAAAGAACATTACACTAAAAATAGAAATGGATTGTTTTTCATTCTTCACCTTATAGATAAGCAAATTCTTGAAAGAGGATAAATGAACTTCATTTCTCTATTTTCCCTACCAAATTCTGTTACAGTTCTTTATTGCTTGGTTTAGACCCCCTTTTTCCTTGAATATCATTTAAAGCAGCACAAAACTAAACAAGGGAAATACGGGCCCATATGTCAAATTTTGGGCGGTATAGCAATAATTTTTTAGCACTTTGCCCCTTGAATTTGACGTAATTTGGCACTATAGTCCTTGACAGATATTTTTTGGTGATTTAGTCCCTATCTTTTTTAAGGGAAAAACTTGAGAATTTCATTCAATTGGTAGAAACATTAAAACTAAGTGAAGAAAACGAAACGAGCAAATCAGTTACGCACTCTGAATCAACCCCTAAAGACAAACCAAACTTCGCAAGCTCATGTGCAAAGCTGCTAGCCAATAGGAATAACACCAATCTCATCACAAAGACAACAAATATCCCAAATAATTGTGCCTTCAAAGGCGTGGAAACACTTGCTCCTAATGGTAGAAACATTAGTTGTATCATTTTCAACATGTAACTCCCTCCATCCGTCCCTTTTAGCCAACCGAAGACCTCGAACAACAATACATGCAGCAAAATGGGGCAAGACCGACCCCAGAAAGTACTTGCAAAAGCCCAGAGAGCACTTCCACTGGCATCACGCACAACAAACCAAACCACAAAGAATGGAAGCAAATCGACCACCGTTGTGTCAGGAGCCTCAACGTTTAGTTTTAACGACCTTCCAAGTAAAGCATCCCAAGACGAGCCCCGAGGGTATGCTTGTCTCCAATGCTAGAACATGATTGATAACGTGGTGCTTTTGGAACTTGAATTACCACGACTTCGCACCTTCAATAGTGTCTTGAACTCTTAGATTCAAGCCGGGCTTGCACGTGAAAAATGTAGTTCCAAACTAGCATGCTCATGCCAGAGTTTTTGGTGGTGCTTTTCCCCCCTTCACTAAGAACACTCCATCAAATCCATTTAATTTTTTAGAACTATAGAAATTGGGGAATTGTATTCTGTATGTCAAAGTGCGGTCATCTGTGTATCTACCGTTATGACAGACAAATCAATTCTATCAAATTAGCATACTTCGGGTACATGATCAACCATAATGCAAAAACTTGGTCTTACTAAATACACTAAATACCCTTACGAAAACCAAAAAGTAGCCAAAGCTACGATTGGACACTTTTCTTTTTTATCCTCTTGCTGAATATCAAAGGCTAAGACTATGATCCATAATGGGTAGCTATTATTGGTTTGTGAGTTTTTAGTGTGTCGTCGTAGCTACAAGCTAGAGATAGCATGAATGTTAGGTAAAGGTACGGGATTATATAGTAACTACGACTCTCTATTGTGTTTTGCTTTTACAAATTATAAATGCCCACTTTACAATCATTGTAACCTACCATGCGCAATCATCTTTGCAAAAATTAGACGCAAAAGAACACTATAAAAAACCTACGGTTTTTATCACAATTAAAAATTTAAAATAGTGTGACAAAAAATATTAGTCATTGCAGTTTGTTATAATTAGGGCCATCATTAATGTCACAACCTGCCTTTTTTAGGCTGGGATAAACCTTTTCTTACTTACGTATATACAAAAGCTTAGAAAAAACTTTTTATTTTTTTATAAATATATTTTACACCCATTTGTTTGCACATACGTTGGTTTTAGCAACTGTCGAAATACAGACATACACTTGTATTTACAAAACAACCTTTCCTTTGCAATACAATTCTCCAAACATTACTTTCAAAATATCTTAAAATATACTACAGCGGAAACCAACTACGGCGGAATTTATATCCGTTGTGCACACTAATCATCCATCCGTCAGCTCATCCATACAATTATTTTCACCTTCTCGTAGAAATACCTACAACATAAAATACTTAATAAGCTTACGCCCAGTAAGTCCCATATAACCCACATGCACATTCAAATAAATGCATGATCCAATTATGCTTTCTTATAAACATTCTTTATCATTATCATTTCTTATATTTAGGGCCCAAGTGTTTGTACCATTGCGCACTTAGGTCTACGTAACACCGTGACCATACTGTAATTCTTAAACTCCTCTTGAGTCAGGAGTCGGTACGACACTTTTCTTAATTTCTGGTGATATAATTACCAGTCCATTTATTATGGTTAACATACCATGCATGTAGTGATAAACACATGTTATACACAAAACACAAATGCTTCTATACAATATTGTACACACAGGTATATACTTTAATACTTACAAGTATACATTATTATACACACCGATAAACAATATAATATACACACAGGTATTTATTTAGTATACTCACAGATATACGCCAACATACTTATAGATACTCATATCATAGTATACATACAGGTATACACTTTGATATACACACATGTATTTACATGCACATACCACATTTTATACCTACAAATTCATACAGGTGGGATGGGTACTTACTTGATTCAAACGTCAGGTAATTCAATCTTGATCTTTCCTCTGTCCTAGAATTCTAGGATCCTGTTGGCTAATTTCAAAGCCATTAGCCAATATTCACTATGTTTCAATATAAAGTGATCGTTAATTAATAAATTGAGTTGCATAACCGTATACAACTTTAAAATTTTAAAATCCACTGGTTTTCTTATTTCTATCTAACTCTACCCTATCGTCTCTAACGAATGGTAGGAATCTTTCTAATTATTTCCTTTTCCCATTAGAAACATTTCGGAACAGTTCGGGTTACTCGGGCAAAAATGACGATTTTGCCTCCATGGGCCTACTAATCTACCTGAGCTCGATTTCGTTATTCTAACGAAAATAGTCACATATTAACTTTAAAATAATACCCTGTGGCTCATATTTTCTTATTTCACATCTATGTCCCATTTCCGTAAAACTTTGCAATTTAGTTTCTAAACTGAAAATTTTGATAATTTTGCCCTAGGGCTAAAATTTATTTTTTTAAACCAAAATTTCCTATTTTTATTAAGAAACATTTTTACTCGAAGTATCATACCTTAAATCATTTTGAAAAATGACGTCTTTGCCATTTTAACATTTTTTCCAATTTTAACAAATTCTTGAAAAATTAAATCCTCACAAACAATTGATATTTTCGACGAACTGTTTGCATTGTTTAACAGTTTCGACAAGATCTACAACTTTTGTGTTTTAACCTTTCCCAAATTCTTACTGTACATGGGTGTTTTTGCACATTTTTCAAATCTACCGAGGGAAAACTTTTTCTTTCAATTTAGTCCTTAGGATATTTTTGTAAAAATCTATTTTAAAACTGTGAATCTACCCCTGCAAAGGTAGTTCCAACCTTTGTTTGAATCACTTTCCATACCTAACCATGATTTTGAGAAACTAACACTGAAATTACAAAAATACCTTTTTTTACATAAACTACCATTTTTTAACATTCAACTCTTAATTTCACAACATCAACATGTCATACTTCATATTTTTAGGGGGTTCAACCAAAAACTAGCTCAAGAACCCATTTACTTTTGAGAAAATAAAAATCAAAACAAAAATCATAAAATTTCAGAACTTTAAAATCAAAACTTACCCCAAATAACACTTTTTGATGATTTCTAGCCTTCCAAGGCTTCTTTACACCACTTCTATGCAAAAACACCTTGAGTTAATTTCTTCCTCAACCCATGAAAAATCCCTTGAAAACTTAAAAAAAGTTAGATTTTTACCTCAAAATTTGTGGAAATTCCTTGAACTCAACTTGTTGAACTTGCTTGGGGTTATTTTTGCAAAGATTTAGGTTGAGAAAATTTTTGAGAAGCTTTTCTAATGGCTGCCGTGGGAGTTGAGGAAGAAGAAGAAAGAAATTTTTTTGCTAAGCTTGCATTTAATACTTTCTTATCCTCTTTGGTAACCTATCAAGTAACCCTTTGGGTTACCAAGTGTCACCATGGGATTGGGCCACCTTTCATGGCTTGGAGGCCCAATAGAATTCAAGTGCGTGTCTACTTTGTGGGGCTTAAACTTTACACTGTGTAATTTTTCACCATACAGCATTTTTCTTACACTGTCGTGGTCAAATCAGTACAAACTCATATCCTTAGACTGTGTAAACTATTTTACTTACCTTTGGTTCACTTTTGGAGGCCAATCGTAACTTTTTCTATATCTGTGTTTTCACTTAGCAGTATACTTGTACTGTGCCGGCCGCCTTTTTTCACTGGATTGAGTTTTGATGGACTCTATGTCTTATTCATATTCTAAGTACCTATTTGTGTGTATCATAATTTTATAATTAATTGTGATATAAAATTTATTTTATGGATATTATTTATAAATTTTTGAGTAATTAAACGCATAAAATCTATATTAAAAATATCCAACATTGTATCACATTCTTAGTGAAATTTTCAATTAATACCACTCGATTATACATTATCACAATTTTATAAAAATTACAATTTTTAAGGGTAAATTCATTAATTAAACACAATTTAAATATTAGATTCTATGAATGAATTTCCCTGGTCATTACAATTAAAAATCCTGTGACCAAATATTTAGTCACGATAAAAAAAAATTATTATGATTATAAGTCTTTTTGTCACAACTCTTTTTCTCATTAAATATTATGCAAAAATATTCAAAAATTATAATTATCTACAATTTTATTATGACTAAAAGTTCTTTAGCCATATCAACTATTGTGACTAGAAATCTTTGAGTCGCAACATATCTTCATAACTAAAAATTTTCTAATCACAATGTTTTCCACCAATAATATGCTTCTTAATGATTAATATTTCTTCATGACCAAAACTATTACATAAATAAAATGATAAATTCTATGTCACTCTAAAAGAAAAATTATAGTGGAAATTGCAATAAAAAGATGAAAATAATATTTCATAAATCAAAAGCTGATTTTTGGAGCAGCTTGTACATAAGGCATAATCAAATCACACTAAAAAAAAGTCTAAATTCTGATTCTCGATTTGGTTCCTATTTATAAAAGATAGAACCATCAGAAAAAAAAAAAAAAACATACTCGCAAACTATCTAAATTATAACCAGTTATTACAACAAAATGTCTTTTGAGTTGTCTCTATTAATAGAAGGAATGAGAGAACCATCATCGATGATGATAGAAAGACTGTTAAGAAGCCATCAAAATGATTCTTCAAAAGCTTGGAAAGACTTCACCAACTTGCTAGCCTGAAAATTACAAACAGAAAAAAGGTAATACGCAACATAGCAAAGATCATAAGTAGATTTAAGTCGATTTAACTTATATTTTGCCTAATTTCACTCTTAAAAAGTCATGTAATCAGTACGTTATTATATTTATATTTAGAGATATATTTTGGAAAAGTAGAAGCAAGCAACATCTAAGCAGAATTTTCCCCCACTTTTGCCTATCTAGTACATGCCATGCATGATGCTGCCAATATAAAGCATGCATGGGCCAAGGGATAGCTTGTGCATGTATTTTTAAGTAGTGGAACAAGAGAAGCATAAGCTAAGGTTTTTAGTTGGTGTTTGAATAGTACATGGAAAAGTATTTTTTGATTTCAAAAGAGTTTTTGAACTTGTTTGGTTAAATAAGTCAAAAGCCCTAATTGATATAAAAAGTTGCGTAATTCAAGGATATAGATGAAATTATTAATTTGTTATTATTAAATATAAAGTCAAAAGCATAAATAAAAAAAATTTCATTTGTTTTTTTTTTATAAGCACCCTTGGCTTAGCTTTAAAATTAAGTGCTTATAAAAGCCATAAGTATTTTTCTATGGGTTATCCAAGCGGGCTCATGAGTAAATTTTAGATAAAATAAGTCAAAAGTAATTTAAAATAAGCCATTTCAAAGGGCTCATAGAGTATATCTGCTTGAAACAACAAATAAGCATTAAGAATGTGTTTGATAAAACAGTTAGAACCAAAAGTTCGAGCAATTTTACTATAGTATATAAGAGCTTTATATTATAACATATTTTTACTTTATATTAACATGTGACAGCTTTATATTTTAGCATTTGGAACGATATTTCCAAACGCGTTATAATTAAGCAACAAAACACATAATCTCTTCAGCTACATATGCACGCGTATCCAAGAAAATACAGAGTCCTTTCAACATGAAAATACATCAGAAAAACTAGACCGATCAGCTATTGATTGCTGACAACAAACTAATGAAGCAATCATCCTTCAGACCAAACCAGTACTTCAAATAGAAAATATTGGCGAAAACTAAATTAGACAATTAAGGGCCAAAGCATACTACACTGTATCATTAACTAGTGGCTAGTGCTGATATAAGTGCGGAGGGCAACAGTAATAAGGAGTGTAACTCATACACGGTCTTAGCAAAAACAAACAACATTTTCACTATATCATTAATGGTTAGTTAACTTGATTATCAAATTCTAAAACCACGTATTGAAATAAACAACAGATCGAGTCCATTTACCCTATACATATATATTCTTTGTTCACTTCCATAAATATGTAGTTTCACAAGACGCTAACAAGACTAATTCTATTCGGCAAAATGATCTTGTAAATTTTCAAATGAATGGATCGTCAAGTGATCTTGTACCTGTTAACATGGTCCAATTCTATACATGCATATCTAACTACTTTATCTAGCTTGAGTACTTCTGAAAACTACTATACCAAAATACTTGAAGTTAGAACAAGGGACGGCGATAATTACCAAAATAACCCAAGTCTTTGGCATTGTATCCGTTATCATGTTCTTTTGGATGTGACACTAAAGGATTACCCATTTGCTTTTTCAATTGATCCAACCATGCTTGGATTGTCATATTGTTCTTTCGATGCGTCATACTTTGTAGTAACCTTATTTAACTTTTCTTGCATTTGTGCATCCATCTCTTTCTTTATTTGCAATTTTAATGTTTTGATTTTTTTTTCTCCTTTTTCTGCCTTTCGACTACCACTAAAGCGTTGAAAGCGAGCATATTGTGTTGATCCCAAAACTTAAGAAAAATATATCTGCATTTATTGATGTAGAATCACCTTTAACAAAAAATTTCTTCATTATTTAATGTAGAATCACCCTTTACTTGTAACTTCTTCTTCATACGTAGTCTTGACAAAATCATGACCAATGAATGAGCAATACCCTATGTATTTTATGTTGACGACATGCTCATAATGTGGATGTCCTATACCATTAAATCTCGGAAGAAAAGTCAACCTAAGACCTATATTTTCTTCTCGTGAGTCATGATACAAAAACTTTGTGCTAAATGGCCCCTTATCATTAAGCTTTTCCTATCAAGATTGTTACAAGATTTTAAAGACGTGATGATCGAAGTTCAACCATAAATGTTTCAGCAAAAGGTGAAGATATTCTATAAATTATTTCCCACAGTCTATTATCTACATATTGTAAGACGTACATGCCTTAAGGAGTAAAAATATAACATGTTTTTAAAGACATTTTTATTAATAAAGAATTTATTTATTATTTAGACCAAATCTTGTCCTCTTTACGTTCATATTTGATGAATTTATGTTAAGTAAACAAAAGTCTGAGATTGTCGTTTTAAACCTTTAAGAATTGGGCATATGATGGACATATTATGTAGAAGACATGATTCTTAAGGTGATGGTCTAAATTATAAGATCCGCATTCGAAGGAATAAAGTTAGGTGCTTTATTCATGCAAAGGTTGTTATGTTGTCAATATCCCTATTAGAAGATGTTTGTCTTGTCCATCGGAGGTGAACTCCGTGAATAGAAACATTAACACGTTATCATAAGTGACGATGTGTTGGATCGACACATAAAGTGAATTGATTTGGATTAATAATTTTTTCTCGGCAAATCGATTCACTTTAGGCAATCTTTTGTATTGTATTTTAATCCTGAGATGAATAGTGGGCTTATTGTTTTGACTTATGTCTTTTGATATACCAAAGGATGACATCCATATTTTAATAGTAGTACGTATGCCGGTATGTTGGAGGCATGACACTTGATAGCGTAGACTTGTTATTGATAGGTATGGAATCCATAGCTCCTCTTTAGGAGTAGTTGATATCCTCTTATATGCATTATCCTATAATTAAAAAACTAGAGCACTCAACAATTTGGATACATAGGTGTAACCGAATGGTAACTGTCTTATGAATGGTAAGTTTTTTTATGGTGAGATAATGAAACGTAAGATAAAAATAATCGAGAAGGTAAGACAGAACTTGTCCTTAAGCTGATTATGGATAATCCTATAGGGATACAATACATTATGATATGTCATAGAGACTTAACTATACGGGCTTCATAATTTTATATAGTTCGAAAGTGCAGCTCCAAGCTTTTAGTAGAGTAGTGTTGGAGTTGATAATTATGAAATATATATCTAGGATATTGGTTTTCATAATTATCGAGAGCTTGAACTATATAAGTCTATCCAGTCCCCTTTGCTAGCTCATAAAAATCTTGTAACGATACGGCGTGTTTTTCCAATAATTGGTCACTTATGTCAAATTTATCAGATTGGCTAAAATTCGGTAAAATCAGATAATTCATGTTTGTTTATCAGTTGAATTAATTTTGTGATAAATTAATTCAAGACAAACTTGTTAAATTATCGAGATCATATAATTCATATTTGTTTATCAGTTGAATTAATTTTGAATTAATTCAAGATAAACTCATTGAATTATTAGGAATATTTATTTTCCTAAAGATTATCTAGATATGACTGTTTTAATCAGATAACTTCTCTATTGGGTTATTTGAATTAAAACTGAGGCTTTATTCCAAGAATCTTAGGTAGGAAATAAAGATTCACAGGGATCTTTTATCAGAAGTTCGGCAAGCCGATCTTTAAGTTCAGCCTGCCGGCCGGTCGATAAAAAAATCACGCGTTTTCATGTAGATTTTATTAGATATTGATTTTGATTTGATTCTGATTCAAATTTTTGAGACCTTATATGATAGGAACTGACTCTTGGGCCTAACCTCTATAAAAGGGGAGTAAGTCTCATTATTATTTAGATCAGTTGAGAGATTAAGAGTGAGACTTTGTCGGTGAGACTCTAGAAACTCCCTAAGAGCTATTGTTCACAAGTCACGAACTGTAGCTTTGGGTTCTCTCAATTGGTTGGAAGGAGAATCACCTGGTAGAAAAGCTGAACGATGTGAATCCACACTCACTTCGATCATGGATAGAGAATGACAAAGAAGGCCAGTTGGTTGAGGTCTTTCTAAAACGTTACTTCTCTTCATTGATTGCAGGAGCTTTTTGAAACACAAAAGGTTAGTAATATCTAGTTAATTTATGCAATAACATGTCAAACTTGTGTTTTAGAAAATGCTCTGATATAAAAATTTTAAAATTCCACTGCATACTATTTTTCTAACACATATAGCTTTTTGTGCCTAAAATATGTCCCATGTTTACTTGAGATCGATTTTTTGCACTTCGTATACTCACTTCTTGTGGAAATTAACATATACAAATATAAGTATTAACCTATTGTGGTATTTTGCTACAAGTCATAGAAGAGAAAAAGGAAAACTAGTTTACCTTGAATTCATCACAAGACCAATATGCTAAAATTCATTTCCACTAATCTTTAAACCTACATGTGGACAAACTGGATTCTCTTTTCAAAGTACTAGGCTATTATCTTATACTATATACTTTTATATCTTTTGTGATGTAAGTCCATAACAATGGCATTATCATCTTCCTTTACCTCAAACATTTCCTTCAAAATGAGTACAGTAATGAAATATTTAGTTTGAGAAAACCAACAAACAAGACACCAATATAAATCAATTTCATTGATCTTTGTCATCCCAAACTAGAACACTCAATAGTGCATTTGAAGTGTTCTTTAAGAAACTCTAAGTTACGTGACAAATTACTAAATGTTGTTCTTATAGGCTTAACCATCTTGAACTCAACTTATTATTTTTTTTTTCTATACTTTTCCAAAACCTTAAGATTTTAATTAGGCATATTTTTAAGTATTGAACATCTAAGTCGGAGTGTTTAAATAAATTGATTCACAAGTACCAATGTTCGCCTTCCTAACACTCACAACAGATAGTTTTTCTTTTATAAATCTGAGTCCACTTTTGACATATCGTTGTTGATTGGATCTTCTTCCTCTTCACTACTTGAGTCAGTTAAAGGATCGTTGCTTGCATAAACAAGCTTAGGTGTAGGTGGATGATTTTCAACTTCATTATTATCTTCTTCGTTATCATTCTTTTTTGGATCATTAGCAAGTTCTTCAACATGCAGGAGCACGGTTATGAAATTATTAAGGCTCGGAGAATGATATGGATAATAAACAAATATTTGTATATTTTCCTGTACTCCTTTCTATAAAAGATCACAAATTTCATGTAGTGGTGAAACACCCTTTATCGAGCATCACAGATATAATTACATTCATTCTTGTTGCCGTTATTTAAGATAAACTATTTAAATGAAAGCACAATTTGGAAACATACTCCAGGATCCACGCATACATTTTTTTTTCGCATATCAGTCTTTAATAAATTACTTGATTATAAACATTCTATAAATAGTTTATCAATACCAAGACGTAATCTAAATAAAAATCAACACAACTTTTAAAAAATCTACTTACACAGTTTGGTAGGCCAAACTTTGGACGTCGACAGGCCGAACTTGACTGACAATCCGAACTTCAACCACCGGCAGGCCGCCCGAGGCTCTGCAAAAGAGGGTTTTAAAATCGCTAAAATCAACAGGCCGATTCAACGTAGTCGATAGGCCGATACCGACACCGGCAGACCAACCAATAATGAACGGCAGGTCGAACTGCTAAAAAAAATAAATATTCAATTATAAATCAAATTTCATTATTTCTTCTTTGGCGTTCTTCTGTTTTCAATCCATCATGTATAGCTCACACACCCTTCCTTGCCCTTTACCTAATCCATAATTCTTTTACCCTATCTACAACATGATGTAAAACTGAGTAAGCAAATGCTTAGTAAGTACATTTCATATCTCCCAACATAAAACATTCTATGAACATCTTTATAAAACATCATCACCATAAGCTTCATCATAATAGTGTGCTGGGCATAGTTTCATATAGAACATATCTTTGATTACATTATTTGTATTAAAACTTTGTTCGTTTTATCTTTAAGGGCCCAAGTGTTGTACCATTAACATCATTATAGGCGCGCTATCATGAGAGGAGAGGGGTAGCTAATCCCAAACCAAACATAACATTATAAACATAAACATAACATAACATGGGGTGTGCAACACTTATTTAGGTGATACATAAATATTTATACATATATCTATACTTTTATATTTTTTAAAAAACATCATTGTCAAAACATGCATAAACTTCTTTACATTAAAACTTTCATGATGATACATCATGTATAATCCTCATGAGAAATAATCATAAAACCATTATAAACATAGATTTTAAAACTTTTATAAATCTCATCATGTTGAAGGTGAGAATGTACTTACTTGTTTAGCTTACTCAACCTTAATTGTAGGTGACGTCGCCGCGGTCTTGACGTGCTCACTCCTTAGTGTGTTCATGTCATACATTCATTTAAAATAAAATTAACACTTATTTTCATGAAATCATTCAACACCACAAGACATTATCTAATACCATATTACATCGTACATACATTTTTCTCTTTAAAACATTAATCCATAATACTTTTTATTAGCCTTTAAAACATTAAAACAAACTGTCAATTGAGAATGCAGCCTGACCCTTTTGAATTTATAACTCAATAACTCATAATTCATACACAATTAGAGCATGAGACCCTAGAAAAACAAAGTTAACACAAAAATGCAATATCATGATTTTTCGTTGGTCATAAAAATTTTATTTGGAAATTTAAATAAGTCACATAACATACAATACCAAAACTACCAGCAACCACAGAGCAGTAAATAGCCCTAACACCTTTTCATATAATAAGTTATCTACATCACAAAATAATCTCACAGAATTTTTGCTTGTAGAAGACATCTAAAATTATAACATACTCAAAAAAATTAGCTTCAAATAAATTTAAAAGAATTCAAAACATGCATTGGCATTTAGGTACAAAATACACTCCAAACATATGTAGCAGTGAGCTATACACGATCTTTATTTTCAAACAATTAAAATAAAATTACTTAAACTCTAAAATTTTTATGACAACTTATAAACATGCAAATACAATACCACAAAAATTTTTGTTGTCAAATAAATTCATTCGGCCATACAAAATATTCACACAAGCAAGAAGTCTAAAATTTCGCTAATTGCAACCATTAAACCTAGCCTTAAAGAAAATTCATGAACTCATAAAATATTTATCAAATCATGACAAAACTTTCAAGTCATTTCTTACCATAACATGAACATTTCTACCAAATTTTGGGAAAATCAAAACACATTTGTAGCTTGAACAAAGATTGTACATTTGTGCAACACAACCAATCAGCAACAGTTTATTATGTGGAGCAAAGAAAAGAAAATTCATATCTCAACATAAAAAATTCCAATTAATGTCAAATTTTGAGGGATAACACATAGCATATATACAAATAACATACTAAAATTTTGCAGCAATCGGATATTCGTAGGCAAAGATATAGTAGTTGGAACATAGAGAAATATTATTTCAAAAATATACTTAGAGCAAAATTCTTGCCTTAAACAATTTCTCTCAAGCTTTTCCTAAATCCGCCCAATATTTCTTTCAATTCTTTGTAGAAAAATTAAGGAAGAGAAAGGGAAGAAAAAAAATGTGGAGAAAGAAAAAGAAAAGAGTGCTTCTGAGATTTTTATTTTTTTTTTTGAAAGGAAGCAAAAGTATACATGAAACAAAATGGGAGTTTGTGAAAGTAAGTAAAAAAATTAATCTCCCCTATTATTATCAGAAATTTTCTAATTAAGTTCAAGGTAAATTTGTGTGGGAATGGAGAGAAATAGGGAAAGTCAAATTGATTTAGCTCCACTTACCATATTTTAACTCTCAAAATAGGAAACCTTCATCAATTGTCTAATCATCAACAAAAGTCACATGTCATCATGCTTAAAATAAAATAGTCAGTAACATTATATCATATATCATTAGGAAAAATACTGAACGCCGTTACTCATTTAACATAATCTGTTACACGAAAATTGGTAGGCGTTATGATTCTCCCCACCTTATAAGAGTTTCATCCTCGAAACTTAAAATAGTTGCGGATATTTTGTTCTCATGTCATCTTCACGTTCCCATGTTGCTTATTCCACTTGGTGATTTCGCCATAAAACCTTGACCAATGGAATTTCTTTATTCCTCAAGGTCTTGGTTTTTCGATCTAGAATTTCCATTGGCTTTTCTTTATAACTAAGGTCATCTCGTATCTTGATCACCTGTGGCTTAATCATGTATATAGGATCTGGGACATATTTTTTAAGCATCGAAACATAGAACACATCGTGCATAGCTGACATTTCTGATGGCAATCTCAACTGATAAGCTACTTTGCCTTTCTGCTTCACAATCTCATAGGGTCCGACAAACCTCGGGTTTAACTTGCCTTTCTTACAAAACCTCATTATTCATTTCATTGGTGCAACCTTTAAGAATACTGAGTTGCCTATAGCGAATTCTAAGGGTCTTCTTATTTTATCAACATAACTTTTTTGTCGGCTATGAGCGGTCTCTATTCTCCTTCTTATCAACTTTATCATCTTGGAGGTTTCGTTGACAAAAGCAGTCTTTTCATCGTCAACGCTTTCCATCAACTTCTTTTCACTAGCTTCATGCCAACACATAGGCGACCTACATTTTCGCCCATATAGGGCCTCATAAGGTGCCATCCCAATCGTCTCCTAGTAGTTGTTGTTGTAAGCGAATTCTACTAACAGTAACATTTTACACCAGTTGGTCTTGAAGTCAAAGGTACGGGCCCGAATCATATCTTCTAAGATCAAGTTTGTCCTCTCCATTTGGCCATCTGTTTGAGGATGGAAAGCTGTACTGAAGTGTAACTTATTCCCCATTGCAGTCTATACACTTATCCAAAACTTAGAAGTGAACCTGCCGTCATGATCAAAAGTGATAGACTTAGGGATTCCATAAAGTCGCATACTCCCCTTGACATAGAGCTCCGCTAATCACTCCATAAACTAAGTGATCTTGATAGGAATGAAATGTGCCGTCTTCGTTAGTCGGTCGACAACAACCCAAATAGCATCATAACCATTCATAGTCTTGGACAAACCGGTAATAAAATCAATTGCAATATCTTCCCATTTCCATTCCGGTATCTAAATTGACTGTAAATCGTTGCAGGTCTCTGGTGTTCAACCTTGACTTACTAACATGTCAAGCATTTCCTCATATACATGGCAACACCATGTTTCATTCCAAACCACCAGAAGTCATCCCTTAAATCGTTGTCCATCTTTGTTACACCTAGATGAACTGAATAAGGAGTGTCGTGAATTTCTACTGAGATTCTTTCCCTTAAGCCATCAACGTTGGAACATATAAGCGGTCCTTGAGATATAGAGTTCCATCATCAGCAATTTAAAACTCTTCACATTTCCCTTCCTTTATTTCCTGCTTAATCATTGTGAGGCTTACATCTTTGTCTTGCTTACTCTGAATCTCATCAAACAGCATTGGGGTAAGAGTGAGTACTGAAAGCTGGCACGTTATGAGTTCCAAACTAAAGTCTAGAATTTATTTCCTTAAAGGCTGAGACATTACTTATAATGACATCAATGTGGCAACAGTCTTCCTACTCAGAGCATCAGCCACTCGATTAGCCTTTCTTGGATAATAAAGGATTTCATAATCATAATCCTTTACCAGTTTCAACCATCTTCGTTGTCTCATGTTCTGGTCCTTTTGAGTGAAGAAGTACTTTAAACTTTCATGATCGATGAATCTTGCATTGGACACATACAAGTAATGTCTCCATATTTTTAGTGCAAAAACAACAGTCGCTAACTCAAGGTCATGAGTAGTATAGTTCTCCTCATAATCTTTTAGTTGTCTCGATGTGTAAGCAATCATCTGTTATTCTACATTAAAATAGCACCAAGGCCCATCTTAGAAGCATCACTGTAAATTACAAATCCGTCACTTTCTTCAGGAATGGCCAATACTGGAGCTGTAGTCAACCTTTTCTTCAATTCTTGGAAACTCTTCTCGCATGCATCTATCCATTCAAACTTCTTTCCTTTGCGGGTTAGATTTGTGAGTGGCGTTGCTATCTTGGAGAAGTTTTTCATGAATCTTTGATTCGGTAATAACCGGCTAGGCCCAAAAAGCTCCTTATCTCACTTGCATTCGTCGGTTGCTTCCAGTTGAGAATAGCCTCTACTTTAGCAGGATCTACCAATATCCCTTCCTTTGATACTATATGGCCCAAGAAAGACACTTTATCGAGCCAGAATTCACACTTGGAGAACTTTGCATACAAGTTGTGTCTCCTTAATGTCTCTAGCACAATTCTCAGATGCTTAGCGTGTTCTTCCTGACTCTTTGAATAAACAAGAATATTGTCAATAAACACAACGGTAAATTTATCGAGGAATCCGTGAATACTCGATTCATCAGATCCATGAAGGCTGTAGGTGCATTTGTTAGACCGAAAGTCATAACCACAAATTCATAGTAACCATACCTTAATCTAAAGGCTGTTTTTAGGATGTCTCTTTCCTTAATCTTCAACTGGTGATATCCCGAATGCAGGTCTATCTTTGAGAACACAGATGCACCCTTTAGTTGATCAAACAAGTCATCGATTTGACGCAACGGGTACTTGTTCTTGATCGTCGCCTTATTCAGTTCTCTATAGTCGATGCAAAGTCTCATAGATCCATCCTTCTTCTTGACAAATAAGACTGGGGCTCCCCAAGGTGAGTGACTAGGCCTGATGAAGCCTTTGTCGAGCAGTTCCTTCAATTGAGAATGAAGCTCCTTCAACTCTGCTAGGCCTATTCTATAGGGTGCCTTTGAAATCGAAAAAGTGCTTGGAGCGAGTTCGATCTCAAATTCAATCTCTCTATCAGGGGGTAAGCTTGATAGATAGATCATCAGGAAACACCTCTAAGAATTCTCGTACTACTGCAACATCTTCAATCCTTGCCTTTTCTTCCTAACTTTTGTCTACAATGTTTGCCAAATAACCTATGCAGTCGCTTGCTAACAACTTCCTTGCTTTCATGGCTGACAAAAACATACTTGGTTTCTTTTTGGACTCGCCCACATACACAAACTTTTGTTCACCTTCTAGATGGAAGATTGCCTTTCGTTCCAACATTCAATGGAAGCATTATACTTGCTCAAAAAATCCATCCCGAGAATCATGTCATTATCATACATGTCGATCACAATAAAATCAACAAAGAGTTCCTTTTTAGAAATCCATAGAGGAATAGTGCGCAAACAGTGCGTAGATATCATCACTTCCCTGAAGGTAGAGCCGACAATTTCAGACACGGCATGATGACACGATACGAAAACGACACGATATAAACGGGTTTGGAATGCACGTATATTAATTGGGCCATAAATGGGTTGGCACAAATAACATGAAAATAAATGTGTTGGATTCGTGCTAACACGTTTAACACGCTTTAACACGCTTAATTAAACGTGCAGTAAATATGTCAACACGACACGATACGACCCGCACGTTTATAGCACTTTTAATAACTATATTCTTTAGTAAAAGAAGTATATTTCAAGTATATTTATTAAAATAAAATATAAGAAAATATAGAATGTAAAATTTGTAATCAAAATTAATAGGCTGTTGAAACTAATTAATTAAGTTTAAGATATATTTTATAACTTTATAAACCATTCTTTCTACTAATTATTATCAGAATATATATCTAGGATATGTAACCTTAATTTTTAATTTATTTTTAATTTAAGCCAATTAAAAACCCTTTTTTAAGTTTTTTAAGTTAAGTGATTATACCAAAAATACAATTATATGAAAAATACCTTAATTTTATACCTGTATTTCCATTAAAATATCAATAAAATCAATTAAGAAATATATATTTATATATTAAATAAGTTTTTGAAGTTAAGTGATTATACCAAAAATACAATTATATGAAAAATACCCTAATTTTATACCTGTGTTTCCATTAAAATATCAATAAAATCAATTAAGAAATATATATTTATATATTAAATAATATAAAATTAAAACAAAAAAAAAGCTTAAAACAAAAATTTTCGGATGTCCAGGGAAGGAGTCGAACCTTGCATTTGGAGTGCATTAATGCTTGCCTCACCACCAGACTAGTTGCTAACTAGTGTTAAGTCAATGCCTTTTTTATATTTATTATGGTTTTTTTTTTTTTTTTTTTACTTATGCTCAAAAGTCCCACGTCGAGAGATGAGTAAAATCTTTTGCAACTTTTGCCTATATAAGACGCGCATCCGGCCTTGTACATCAGTGAAGCCAAATGGTTTAAAATAATATTTCTCCAATTTGAGCCCTCTAAAATATTGGGCTCTTTAAAATATTGGAGAGGAAATTTAGTTTAAAATATTGAATAAATAAATATTATTGTAATTTTATAATAAAATATATATAAAATTATATAGTGATAAAATAAATTTTAAGTAATTTAATTGTGTTGTGTGTTGTAAATTTATATAGTGATAAAATAAATTTTAAGTAATTTAATTGTGTTGTAAATGTGTTGGTATAAATATTATTTATAATTGTGTTGTAACTTGTAAGTAAGTTGGTATGAATATAAATATTAATTGTGATATTTTTTTCGTGATAATCGTGTCGTGTAAATAGGTCGTTTTTATTAATCGTGTTAAACGTGTCGTGTCGTGTTACGCGTGTTATAAGCGTGTCGTGTTCGTGTTTATATTTTAGGCACGTTTATTAATCATGTCGTGTTTGTGTTCAGCGTAATCGTGTCGTGTTGTAATCGTGTTGGCACGAACACAACACATAACACGATTTGCCAGCCCTACCTGAAGGGTAGTGTTGTAGTGAATTCCTGTCTCATTAGTTCTAAATGAACCCTTAACTTCTTAGCAAAGAATAATGATATAAAAGAAGGTGTGGCACCCGTATCAAAGAGAACATATGCATTAATAGAGAGACTTGAAATCTAACCTATGACCATATTAGAAGCTTCAGCAGCCACGTGTTCTTTCGTCATTGCATAGATGTGGGCATTAGTAGGTGGGGCGTCAAGTCTTCCCTAACTGATTGACGACCTTTCTAAGGTAGCTTGCATCTGATGGAGTTGGGCATGAAGAACTCTCTGCTGAGCTTGTGCATTTATCTGATTGGGGCAATTTTTAGCAAAGTGGTCTTCACATCCACAGATGAAACACTAGTTCGTTCCCAAATGACATTCTTCTAGATGTTTCTTCCCATATTTGGTGCAAGGTTGAACTTGCCTGTTATTGTTGTCGGACTGGCCATCATTATGTCTCTTATTGCCTTGACTCTGTTGGTTCTGAGAATTGCCCTTCCCTTTGTTGTTCTTCCAGTTTTGGTTGTTGTTGTTCCTATTTTGGGGGTGGTTCTGGGTGCTTGCATTATTTGCTGGTTGACCTGATTGAGGCTGGTTTCTTCTTAGCTTCGATAGATGAAATTCAGCACATTGGGCCCTTAAAACAACCTGCTCTTGGTTTCTAGGTGGGCTGGCCCCATCAATAATTGCAACAATCTGGCCTGAGGACTTTGATAAATCTTCTGACTCTTTCACTTTCATTACTAACCATCCCTGAGCATAGCAGGCCAACTGATCAAATTTAGCCACCACATTTGTAACCAACATTTCTCGCTGGTGCAGGTTCTCGAACTCATCATAATGCTTCCTAGTAATATTCATGTAGAAGAACTTCGTGTTGAACTCATGAATGAAGTCAGCCTATGTCATCTCTTTAACATTCCTGCTTTGTTTGATTTTGTCCCACCAAATTCTGCCCTCCATGGCGAGGCAATACGAAGCACAGAAAACCTTCTCATTATCCATGAAGCCCATGAGTTTTAGAGTTGCCTCAATTGTCTTTAGCCATCCTTGAGCAACTAGTGGATCCTTAGAACCTTCAAAATCCGCTGGTTTAACCCGCTTCCATTTGACTAGCAAGGGTTCCTGGAAGACTGATCCTGGTTCAGCAACAAGAGTCGGGACTTCATTTACTTGTGGTTGAGGAGGAGGAGGAGGCGCATATCATTGCCTTGTCGTTCACCGTCTTGACCACTAGCCCTCAGTTTTGCAATTTCCCTTCTTTGCTCCTCAAGTTGACTTCGCTGCTCGACGATCATCGTCATCAGCCTTTCATTAGTTTGAGCATGAGTTTGCATTCTTCTACGACTGTCCTTTGTTGATTTCCTAAAAGAATTAGGAGCTTAAGAACAACCTTCTAATTTATGAGACAGGATTTCACTACTATATCATGTACTAGGGCCTTATTCATAATACAACTAGATCTCATACTTACCATCAAACTTGCATTCTTAACAATTAACTTAAAATATACTTACTTGGAGGATTTGGACTGAAATGTAGTGATATGAATTCAAAACGGAAGTCTGCTTGGATACCAAAGCCTAGAACGCCCCTTATCGGACATCACAGATATAATTACATTCATTCTTGTTGCCGTTATTTAAGATAAACTATTTAAATGAAAACACAATTTGGAAACATAGCCCAAGATCCATGCATGCACTTTTTTTTGTATATCAATCCTTAAAAAATTACTAGATTATAAACATTCTTTAAATAGTTTATCAATACCAAAACGTAATTTAAATAAAAATCAACACAACTTTTTAAAAATCTACTTACATAGTTCAGTAGACCGAACTTTGGACTTCGTCAGGCCAAATTTGATCGACAGTTTGAACTTCAACCATCGGTAGGCCGCTCAAGGCTCTGTAAAACAGGGTTTTAAAATCGTTGAAATCGACAGGCCGGTTCAACGTAATCGACAGGCCGATGCCGACATTGGTAGACCGATCAATAATGATCGGCAGGCTGAACTTGTAAAAAAATAAATACTCAATTATAAATCAAATTTCATTATTTCAAAGTGTGGAAAGATAAATAATAATCCTATAAAATTATAGAAACATAGTTCAAATCTTAAAAAAGAAAACTCTTTAAATAAGCATACTTAGATAATAAAACATATTCAAAAGATAAAATATAGTTTATAATTTTAAATTTCTTCTTTGGCGTTCTTTTGTTTTCAATCCGTCATATATAGCTCACACGTCCTTCCTTACCCTCCACCTAATCTATAATTCTCTTACCCTTATCTGCAACATGATGTAAAACTGAGTAAGCAAATGCTTAGTAAGTACATTTCATATCTCCCAACGTAAAACATTCTATGAACATCTTTATAAAACATCATCACCATAAGCTTCATCATAATAGTGCGCTGGACACAGTTTCATATAGAACATATCTTTGATTATATTATCTATATTAAAACTTTGTTCGTTTTATCTTTAAGGGCCCAAGTGTTGCACCATTAATATCATTATAGGCGCGCCGTCATGAGAGAAGAAGGGTAACTAATCCTAAACTAAACATAACATCATAAACATAAACATAAACAAACATAACATAGGGTGTGCAATACATATTTAGGTGATACATATATATATATATACACATATATCTATACTTTTATATTTTTAAAAAAAGCATCATCATCAAAACATGCATAAACTTCTTTACATTAAAACTTTTATAATAATACATCATGTATAATCCTCATGAGAAATCATTATAAAACCATCATGAACATAAATTTTTAAACTTTTATAAATTTCATCTTATTGCAGGTGAGAATATATTTATCTGTTTAGCTTACTCAATCTTAATTATAAGTGACGTCGCCGCGGTATTAATGTGTTAACTGCTTAGTGTGTTCACGTCATACATTCATTTAAAATAAAATTAACATTTATTTTCATGAAATCATTCAGCACCGCAAGACATTATCTAATACTATATTACATCATACATACATTCTTCTTTTTGAAATATTAATCCATAATACTTTTTATTAGCCTTAAAACATTAAAACAAACTGCCGATTAAGAATACAACCTGACCCTTATGAATTTATAACTCAATAACTCATAATTCATACACAATTAGAGCATGAGACCCTAAAGGAACAAAGCTAACACATAAAGGTAATATCATGATTTTTTGTTGATCATAAAAATTTTATTTGGCAATTTAAATAAGTCACATAACATACAATACCAAAACTACCAGCAACCACAGAGCAGTAAATAGCCCTAACACATTTTCATATCATAAGTTATCTACATCACAAAATAATCTCACAAAATTTATGTATGTAGAAGACACCGAAAATTATAACATACTTAAAAAAATTAGGTTCAAATAAATTTAAAAGAATTCAAAACATGCATTGGCATTTAGGTACAAAATACACTCCAAACATACGTAGCAATAAGCTATACATGATCTTTATTTTCAAACAATTAAATAAAATTACTTAAACTCTAAAATTTTTATGCCAACTTACAAACATGCAAATACAATACCACAAAAATTTTTGTTGTCAAATAAATTCATTCGACCATACAAAAAATTCACATAAACAAGAAGTCTAGAATTTTGTTGATTGATAGTCGTAAAACCTAGTCTTAAATAAAATTCATGATCTCATAAAATATTTATCAAATCATGACAAAACTTTCAAGTCCATTTCTTAACATATACATGAACATTTCTACAAGATTTTGTGAAAATCAAAACACATTTGTCCCTTGAACAAAGACTATACATTTGTACAACATAACCAATCAATAACAATTTATTATAAGGAGCAGAGAGAAGAAAATTCATATCTCTACATACAAAACTCCAATTAACGTGAAATTTTGAGGGATAACACATAACGCATATACAAATAACATACTAAAATTTTGCCACAATCAGATATTTGTAGGCAAAGATATAGTAGTCGAAACATAGAGAAATATTATTTCAAAAATATACTTAGAGCGAAATTCTTACCTTAAAAATTTTCTCTCAAGCTTTTCTTGAATCCACCCAATATTTCTTTCAATTCTTTGTGTAAAAATTAAGGAAGAGAAAGAGGAAGAAAAAAACGTGGAGAAAGAGAGAGAAAATAGTGCTTCTGAGTTTTTTTTTTTTTTTTTTTTTGAAAGGAAGCAAAAGTATACTTGAAACAAAATGGGAGTTTGTGAAAGTAAGTAAAAAATTAATCTCCTTTATTGTTATTAGAAATTTTCTGATTAAATTTAAGGTAAATTCGTGTGGGAATGGAGAGAAAAAGGAAAAGTCAAATTGGTTTAGCTCCACTTACCATATTTTAACTCTCAAAATAGGAAACCCTTATCAATTGTCCAATCATCAATAAAAGTCAAATATTCTTTTTTTTTTTTTGAAAGGAAGCAAAAGTATACGTGAAACAAAATGGGAGTTTGTGAAAGTAAGTAAAAAATTAATCTCCTTTATTGTGATTAGAAATTTTCTGATTAAATTTAAGGTAAATTCGTGTGGGAATGGAGAGAAATAGGAAAAGTCAAATTGGTTTAGCTCCACTTACCATATTTTAACTCTCAAAATAGGAAACCCTCATCAATTGTCCAATCATCAATAAAAGTCAAATATTCTATTACCAAAATGAAGGAAAAAGACCAAAATATGCTAATCAATTAGAATTAATCATCCAATCATATCCAATCATCAATGCTACAATTTTGGTGATTACCTGCTGATTACTCATCAGCTTTTCTTCAGCCTGTTGATGGCTTACTTCGGGCTATCGAAGTTGTGAGGTCTGGCTGAACAATGAAATCCATAGGCTTGCCATTTCATGAGGGATAATTTGATCTATCGAACCTAGAGAATCGACCTGCCGAACTGTCGTATATACTAAAATAATAAATCATTAATTAATTACTAAGTAATTACCAAGCATACAATGTAAATGACATGAACACCTTGAGCACAATAATTCCACGTGATCGTCAGCTATCATCATACTTAAAATAAAACAGTCAGTAACATTATATTATATATCATTAGAAAAATACTAAACGTCATTACCATTTAACATAATCCGTTACATGAAAATTGGTGGGTGTTACAAGTGGTGTCTCATGTGGAATTACTGGTAGCATAGTATGTCAAAAGCTGGCGATATAATGCCTTAAAGATTCTTTAGGTTATCTATCCCAAATTACCTGAAGATGCTCATAACTCCTTTGTTGCCAATCATTCTACATTTGTGGGTGATATTGTGGCTACGCATATGCTTTTGATAGAATTGGTTCAAATTCAGCTCTAATTTGAACATAAAACCTCGACTAGTCACGACAATGCTCATTTATCCCAAGTCTTAACCACCACTCAAGTGCTTCCCTTTGTAATCTTTTAGAAGCCAACAAAACTCAAAGATATAAAGGAGTATGGCACACTCTAAAAATTACTTCTATTGCATGCATCTATTCTGTTAACACATAAGATTGACAATTATCATTAAACAATGGGGGTACCATATCTTGAATGCTATACTTGTTTTTTGATTTGATCAGCATCGACTTCTCACTCATTCGATGGTTCAACCATTAGCTAATAATACTAATATTGTGAATAAAACAATACTTTAAGTTAAAATTTAGTTAACTTACTTAAACTAGAATGAAACTGGCGTGTGACAATATCAAATAAGATAACAGGACAACCACTTTGATGCCAACCATGACGACCTGGCTTTTCAAATCATCTAAAAACTCTTCTTAACTTATTTATAAACATTCTTATATAGTAAAATTGTACGTGAAAATGTGGAATAAAAATTTTCTTTAAAACATACAACTTTCATTGAAACTTTTATTACAACAAAAACTATGACTGATCTATATTACTTAAAATGTTTTACAACATCAGTCATGTTTTATTACATAGTGCATATTTAATAACTTAAACCAAAACCATTCTTATTTTCTATTATATTACAAAACCTTCTTTTAAAACAAGAACGGAATTAGGCCCCTAGTGGTATCCATAATCCAATCTTCGTATATTGTCCACACACTGCATCTAGTTCATCATTTTTATTCTAGCCTCTTGGTAAGATTCCCTAAAACATGAGAGAACCAATTAAGCTTTCACTCAACAAGTTCTAACATATATAACAAAATATTTTAAACATATACAAACATCATTACAATACATGACTCCATTTATGCTTCCTCATGAGCTTTGTTTTGTTTTACTTTATCTTCAACTATAGGCCTAACTATAGGCATAAGACAATCGAACAATGTGGCTATAACTTAATTTAATTTAACTTGATCCTCCCCTCATGCAAGAATCTACACCTTTTTGATCTACTTCTTAGATTTGGAGGCTTAAACTTTTAACTTCAAATACCTCACATCAAGGAAGCCGATACGACACTTCTTTATCTTTTCTCTGATGTTCAGATTACCAACTATGTAATCTTAGTGGACATGTTTTTATGTCATGATTTGACATGCATACATGCAACATTTATTGAAAAGCATTTCAAATGTAAACATTTTCAATCAACCATCAAGCATTAACAATCACAACCTCATGCCATAGATGAGATTAGAACTCACTTGGTCCTCACGCTAATGTTCCAACTAAACCTTTCGTATTATAAGATATGAGCTGGCTCTATGTCCTGTTAGAGCGATGCTTAATCATTAACTAATGCTTTAACTACATTATGCTCCTAACTTCACAAACTAATGTCGAACCTTATATTAGTTTTTCATTTATCATAGCATAAAGCTTTTTCCTTCAAAGGGTTCTAGGCTCGTTTTTGAATCATTTCTAAAGCTTTGTAGTTGAATTTCATAACTTAAAATTCATATGGTTTATTATGGATCTTTTTTCACAACCATAATAGTCTTAATGAGAACTATAACTTTCATGTTCTAAACTCTTTCAAAAAGAAACACTTTTGAAGATGTTTTAAACTAATTCCTTGAATAGTTGATTTGAAAATCATTGTTTTGCTACTTAATTTGTAGAAAGTTTCTTCATCAAAGTTATTTGTTTCAATGTTTCTAGCCAAACTCACGTAAACTCAAAACCAATTTGGCTTCCAAACATCTCAAAAATACAAATCTTTAAAATCTATTGCACTTTTTGTTACAACAAAAGAGCAAAGATCGAACTCATTTACTTTTGCTTGTTTATGTTTTAACTTTGATCTTTTTGATATACCCTCAATCATGTGAAAGGCAAACTAGCCACATCATATGGTTTGCCTTTTATACCATAATCCATAACCTTTGTCAAATACTTGATATGCATGACTATTCAAAACATAACATTTCTTAGGATTTGTATTCAAAAATTCCTAAAACACTTGTATACTCTTCAAAAATCATAAACCTTTTATTTCTTTACGAAAAACAACTTAACAATACTCTTTAACAATATTCAAACATAGCCAATAAGAACTCCTTCTTTAAACTTCAAATTCCATAAAACATACTTAATAAAAGTTAGCATTTTTACCTTAAGATCTTCTTGAAATCTTTGCTAGAGTAATGAACATTGATTCTAAGGATAATTAATGGCTGGAACTTGATAAAGTTTTGAGAGAATTAGGGTTTTGAAATGGGAGAATTGGAGACAAATGGTGGAAAAAGTAAGGCCTTGAATTTCACCAAGTGTTGGGGTATTTATAGGCCGTCTAGTGACATTTTTGTAAATAAAATGGTCTGAATTCTTACCTCTCCTAAGGCCCACAAAAAAAAATTTTTTAAGACAAGTGTGGAATTTTCCACACTAGCTTCCATATTCTTCCATGATTATCCATACTTTTATTCAATTAAATTTTATGCTGCATTATTTTATGAAGTATAATTCCAATACTATATTGCTGTTGTAGAATCTGTTGCGTTAGATTCTTTGACAATTTTACTTCTAGCTTTCTTTTTACCTACATATTATTTAACTTTTATCTTAATATCTTTAAAAATTCACTCATAAATATTCGTCACAAAATTTGGATTTAACAAAAATCCTTGTAACATTAGAATCACTATTTAAGCACTTAATAATTTTTTGAGTTCAAACTCATAAAATATGCTTGCATGGAATACATCATAATTCATAATGATTACACATATTTCATATTAATTGCAAAACTTTTTATTTACATGAAATTCCTAAGGAAATTCATTGTTTAAATTTTGACTTAGCTATAGAATTAAACCAATGAATTTTTCTTGGATATTACAATATAAGACCTAACATAGCATTCTTCTTTTATTTATTAATATAGTTTTTTTTCAGCAACTTGAAGGCATTAGAACAGTGTTAATTTAATAAGTATTTTGTCATTTCACCCTAGGGGTTTGTTTTTATTCCCAAGATATAAAATAATAATTGATTGGATAAGCATATGGATATTTATTTGATCCATATTAAGCGCGATAATGAATAGAACTTGATTACATATGGTTTTATTTCTATATCTTGGCCCTTTATAAGGTAAATCTTTAATATCACATCTATGAATCATGCTAAAGTATTGACAATTCATGAGTCAAATCAAGCATATGTATAACGAATATTTCTAACCTAACATATCCAAAAAATATGTGTTCTGTTATTTATCAAATCAATCTAATTATGTTATATGAGGACGATGTAGCCTTGCATGACCGCACTAAGATGTAAAAAAAAAAAAAAAAACATATTGATGTAATTTCGTTATATAGTTCCTTCTATATTAATGTTCGTCCCCACTTAATTACTACGTATGCTTTTTATCTTTTGGTTTTCTTTTAATTATTTTCAACCGTTATTTTTGTGTTTGATTTGACTCTTACTATAAGAAAAACTACATTTAACGACATATTATTTACGACATGCAGTTTTTGAATGTCGTTGAAAAGTACATACAACGACATCTCGAACAAAGATGTCATTAACGACATTTAAAACAATAATTAACTACATCTATATAGATGTCGTATTAAAGGTCTCCTTTTAACGACAATAGTTTAGTGTCGTTAAATTATTTAGCGACAAGTAAGAGATGTCGTCAAAACCTTAGAAATTTCACGACACCCCTTATAGACGACATTGGTCAAGATGTCGTCTATATGGGATGCCATGGAATCTCTAAGGCTTTGACGACATCTCCTACTTGTCGTTAAATAATTTAACGATTCTAAATTATTGTCGTTAAAAGAAAACCTTTAATACGACATCTATATAGATGTCTTTAATTATTATTTCAAATGTCATTAATAACATCTTGGTTGGAAATGTCATCATATGTACTTTTTAACGACATTTAAAAACTACATGTCACAAATAATATGTCATTAAATATAGTTTTTCTTGTAGTGTCTTACCAGACTTAACATCTCCAGTTTTTGAGTCTCACTTCACTTTTTTCCTTTTTTTTTCCCCTCTGGGTTGAAAAGCCTCAATTTACTCGCATCATTTATTTTGTCAATTAACATTTTGGAATTTATTTTTCTTTTACTTGCTTGCATCATTATTTTTATTTCTTTCTCTTTTCCTTTTAATTGGTATTCTTCTATTTCTCTCTAACTCTCATTTCTTTTCAACACAACACTTAACAACTAACTATAATATAGCCGTATTGGTAGGTCAATTTTACCTTTTGCATTCCATTTGAAAAGTTTTCAAGAATAACTTGGTCTACATTAAGAAATACATTCTTAATTATATTTATAATAGGATTATTATGTAATCATTTGAAAGTATAAAAACTCCACAAGAGCAATTTAATATGTTTTATGCTCACTAATATCTTACTACTATCAAATATTTGAAGTTTTATCATTATTCATATTATATTAGCTAATAAATATTACTTTCATGTGTGCCTAGACTAAAGTCCAACTTTGTCACTAAATGTAGTTTATATCACCTAACTCAACAGAGGTTATATAAAAAGAGACATAATCAAGTACATTTCACTGAAGTTCTTTTCAACACATAAATCGTAGAAAGAAGACATCATAGATATCTAACAAATTCATGCCAATGATAACTAGACTTATTTACAAACACAATTTCTACAACAACATTTTAGAGATTAGTACACAAGATTGGTATACTTCGCGACGACACCCCGACCTTAGTCACAACAATTTGCAACGAGGTTGCTATCTCAGTCGCCATCAAATCGTGACGTTTGGGTCGTCGATCATAGATGGGATGTCACTCAATCGCGGCCGTTACCGTGATCTGGGCTTGCCGAGGTCAATTTCCACCGACCAAGACTCGAGTTGTGGGGTCTCATGCGACCTACCCGCAACAGCAATTTTAGAATAGTTTTTTATGGTTGTTGTTTTTGTCTTTTTTTTTTTTTTAATTTTAGGCTTTTGATAAATTTAGTATGAATGGTCTCATTCAATCCACAATATAGTTGTTTATTTTTTACCAATGAATGAATCTTATTGATAAAGTTGGTGTAGAAACTCCTCTATTTTTTAACAAAAATGCTGTTCTTGTTATAAATTTGTTGTCATCTCCGAGTCAGCACTCATCCAAAAACGATACGCCACATCATCCCAGCACTTTATCAAGCTAGAGAAAGGAAGAAAAAGAAGAAAAAGAGGAAATATCACCTTCCCATTTTCAGAATCCAAATCAGGATTTGACCAGGACTACCCACCTCCGTCTGTTACGTACGACACTATGACAACCACTCTATCTATTATTAGCCTTCCAAAATTTGCATGTTTTTAAAATTCAATTTCTTAACGGAATTCCGCAGTGAGCTACACTTATCCAAATAGCAGGTAAGACTATTACCTTTCCGGTATCCAAATGTACTTATTTACCCCTCCTGGAGGCACTATTAACAGGAAAATATCAGTTCCAGCAGCGAAAAATGGGAGGGTATGATAGTAATATGATAAAGCGATGGATTGGGACGCGAACACGTATGGAAGAAGACAGCCATGTTTAGCTAAATCCAATCTTTTAAAATTTCTCGAATTAATCAATTTATTTATTACGTTTTTTTGCGTCATATATATATATTACATTATTTAGAAACAAAGCCACTACATAAGCGCACTGGGATTTGATTGCAGTTTCTGGGAGATTTGATTTGCTCGTTCATATCGCCATTTCAGTTTGTAATCTCTCTCTCTCTTTCTCGATTCCTTTTTTGCTTTCTTCTTCTTGGGATGGTTTTGTTATAATCTGACTAGAAGTTAGTAATCTCATTTTTGTTTTTGTTTTTTTAATATATACATATTTTAAAGATGAAATGAATGAATGAAAAAGGGGTTTTAGGGGGACTTGTATAATTGATTTTTGATTCTGTTAGAAACCCTTTTTTTTTTATGTGACAGTTCGATCATGGGTAATCCACAAATTTGCAATAAATCTACATTGTTTATAATTATAATTGTGTCTGGTTTTGTGTTACTCTGTTATTTATTCACAATCATGCATTTATAATTTGTTTCTATATAGGTCTTACTTGATCATACACTCATTTTTATAATTAATTTCTATTCAGGTATTGCTAGATAATATGCTTATTATTTTAAGTTTTTTTTTAAGTTCTTTTTTTAAGTTCTTTTTTTGATTTTTTTTTTGAGTTTTAGATATGAAATAAATTGTAGAGTTAATTCATCCCAAAGATGCTGCTTAAGAGAAAATTCACTGTTCTCATGGTTATTTGGATATTTTTTTAATTGGGAAGTTATTTGATCATTTGATTGTGTATTGCAGAAGTGTTTGTGAGCGACTGCGAAAATGAAGCCTGCAGAGATATTATTGCTTGTCCTATATTTGAATGTAGTTACCTTGGGAGTGGTAAAAATAAATTCACTTTACTTGGTCCTATAAAAATTGACGTAGTTTTAAGATTGCGTGTATCAATTTTCCCTTTCCACTGATTCCTTTCATTGTATTTTTTGAATGTAGATTGGCGGTCCACCAACTTGCCCTGCCGATCTTGAGAGCGGATGCGGTGATTCTGGGGAATGGAAAGGCGAATTTTTCCCTGGCATTCCTAAAATTAAGTATGAGGTAGAAGGCCTTTGGCTATATATGTATGTGTAGATATATTTTCTTTCTGAAAATTCAAAAACAATAGGCTCTGTGAAGATGTTAATTTATGTGCGAGTACTTAATTTTTGCTTGGATGTGACCTTGGTTTATATACTTACACTTTAATACAAGCTATGGAAGCTAATGCTTATTAATCACTGTCTTTCTCTAGAAATGAAATTTGCACATTACGGTTGTTCAAAAATGTCCTAAACCTACGATCCTAATTTCAGGGCCCTTCTAGCAAAAACCCACTCGCATTTAAATGGTACAATGCAGAAGAGGTGATACTAGGCAAGAAAATGAAGGTTGGTATTCCTCTTTCCAGTTAAATTATTCTTTAGTAGGTTTTGACTTCATTTAGATATTAATTTCATACATGTTTGATAATGTTTGCAGGATTGGTTTAGATTTAGTGTAGCATTTTGGCATACGTTCCGCGGGACTGGAGCTGATCCATTTGGTGCACCAACAAAGTATTGGCCCTGGGAGGATGGAACTAATTCAGTGGCTATGGCAAAGAGAAGAAGTAAGACTAAGAGCTATTACTGGATTTTTTTTTTCCTTTTTAATATCACAAATTACAATTTTCTTGCATTTAATAGTTAGAACTGTACAATGTAAAGTAACAAAGAGATCTTGTTAAACTGTACAACGCAGTGAGAGCCAACTTTGAGTTCATTGACAAGCTTGGCGTTGATAGGTGGTGTTTCCATGACAGAGATATAGCCCCCGATGGCAAAACCCTGGAGGTAGGTTATTAATTTTTTTTTTATGTTCCTTTTAATTGTCAACGGTTGTCGATACATTAATTTAACTTGCTGAGTGAAAAACTTGTGAGACTGAAATTCTGATGTTCTGAAACTTAAAGATTATAATGCTACATAAGCTGTCAGCAACAACTCATTGACACATTCTGTATTGTTTTTACTACAGGAAACAAATGCTAATTTGGATGAAGTGGTGGAACTTGCTAAGGAGCTTCAGGTGATTTCACATGAATAAACCAGGAAATAGTGTTCCTATGCGTTTTTGTATTTTATTTTTTCAGAGTATCACTCAAATTGAGGAGTAATCTAGGGAATTTTTATTGGTAAACTGTTTACTCATACAAGAATATTTGTAAAATGAGTGATTTATCTTTCATATTAATTTTTGTTGCTGTGAAAATTATGTTTTAATTTTTTGGTTGTTTTCATTTTCACTTTCTTGCCTCTTCCCTACGGGTCAGAATCTCCACGTCTCAATTCTTGCATACCTACCTGAAGTTTCTCAGTCATCAATGGCAACATGCTTTGATAAAGGACCTTTTTTCTCTTTTGGGTCTTTGAGTGACTCCTAATGATACAGTGATGGTGCTAAGCCATTGTGTGATGGCCACTTCTTTTGATCACTCCATTGTATAGAAAAGAACAAGGATACTGAGTTCCCTATGCCCTTTGCTCATTATCTTTGTTCTTTATTATGTAAGAGATAGGGCAATAATGAAGATATTTAAATTCTTATAACCTGGGCATTCTCATCGAAACATTGTTAATTCTTTGATTTCTATTCATATAATGCACGATGCAGAGGACCCCTTTCTTTTGGTCATTTATTTGCCAAGAAATCCATCTTTTGCTCATTCAACACCTTGTTTTTGACTGAACAGGGTTCAAAAATCCGCCCTTTGTGGGGAACCGCTCAGCTGTTTTTGCATCCTCGCTACATGCATGGTGGTGCCACTAGGTAAAGAATATCGTTATTGTACTGTTCATTTATATTTTCATTCATGGGCTAATTCTTTGAATACTGCACAGTCCCGAATTAGGTGTATACGCATTTGCTGCTGCACAAGTTAAGAAAGCTATAGAGGTGGGTGTTTGTCCATCTAACGTTGGAAGAGGATGTGTTTTTGTTTGCAATTACTTAAACTTACAACATTGTTATCTACAAGAGACGTATAAAGCATTCTATATCTATGCATTCTGCAGGTCACACATTATTTAGGCGGAGAAAATTATGTGTTTTGGGGCGGCCGTGAGGGTTACCAGAGTCTATTGAACACTGACATGGGACGAGAACTTGATCATATGGTGGGTTCCTTTTATTCATATTTAATGATTTAACTCTCTGTGGCATATTTCTCGCATATTTCTATTGCCCCTCTATCTTTGTTAGTTTCATTACTATTCTTTTTCCTTGACTTGAGATTCTGTTTATCTGCCAACAGGCAAGGTTTCTTGAAGCTGCCGTTGCCTACAAGAAGAAAATTGGATTCAATGGTACCTTGTTTTAACTACTTTACCTAACAGATTTCGATAAATGTGTTATAAACATGATGTGATTACAAAGATCGTTTACTGAAGATGGGGGTCAAAATTCATTGTCGCTTATATATGACGTTATTGGAGAATTAATTTTTCCCCTGAAATTCTTAATTTTGTTTGACATCTTTTTTGTTAGTCGCTTGGCCAAAACTTTTGCAACGAACTTATATATCTTCTGCTGTATTGTTCAGGGACACTTCTGATTGAACCCAAACCTCAAGAACCCACCAAACATCAGTAAATTTCTCTCTTTTCGTTTTATCTTTTATTTTTATTTTTTTATTTCTGCTTGCTTGTTATCATGGCTTCTATACATCTTTATGTTAATACACAATTTTAATTTCTCAGGTACGACTGGGATGCTGCAACATCAGCTAATTTCTTGCGAAAATATGGCCTTATAGGTGATTTTCATATCTATCTTTCCATTTTTCCCCATCAATTATAAGTGCATTTGTTTACTATTTTAAGTACTAAAGTTTGCTTGTTCTCATTAACAAGCTGTTCTAGACTTAAGTGAAGTTGAAAGTTGTAAACTTTTTTTCATTAACTTTCTGTATCTGGTTGACATAAAAATTAATTCCAACCTCATTGTCCCTTTTTTAATAGGCGAATTCAAACTCAACATCGAGTGCAACCATGCAACACTATCAGGTCACAGGTACATTACATGACAGATCTCCAGCGCTTCCTAAAAAATTGACTACTTTCAGCTACTGCTTCTCCATATATTAGACCATAATAATCCTTCTTCGTGATACCGTTTCACCATGCAGCTGTCACCATGAGCTTGAAACTGCAAGACTTAATGGTATACTAGGAAACATTGATGCAAACACTGGCGATCCTCAGATAGGTAATGAATAGTTATGGAATTTTTTGTACTTTGGACTAAAATATTGCCAACAGGTGATAGAAGTTTAAGTGACATGGAAACTCTACCCTTGCAGGTTGGGATACAGATCAGTTTCTCACTGATATTGCGGAGGCAACTATGGTGATGCTAAGTGTGGTGAAAAATGTACGTAAACAAAGGTTTATCAATTTTTGGTATAAGATTGAAATTTTTGTTGGCGAGTCGATTTATCTTTCTTTTTTTGCTGTGTTCTATCGCATTCATCGCAGGGAGGCTTAGCACCTGGAGGATTCAACTTTGATGCAAAACTGTTAGTTTCTTCTTTCCTTTTCGATCCATGCTTTCTTATCTCTTTCTCTCACACTCTTTATGTCTCTAAATTCCATTTGTTTTTGTTCTAATTGTTGTTTCTTACTACCATCCTTAGACGAAGAGAAAGCACAGACGTTGAGGACTTGTTCATTGCTCACATTAGTGGTATGGATACCCTGGCCCGTGGACTCCGTAACGTTGCCAAGATCATTGAGGTTATATGCCTATATCACTCCTATTTGCTTCATGTTTTATCTTGATAAACAAAATTTATTTTCTGTCTTCTGATACTGAAAATAAAGGTTTTTTCCCCTTAAATTACAAAATAGGATGGTTCTCTGGCTGAGCTTGTCCGGAAAAGATATGCAAGTTTCGACACAGAACTTGGGTCTTTAATAGAGGTAAGTGGCTCCTAATGCGCTTCCTCTGTCTTTGTTATAAACACTTTTTTCGTGACTAATGCATGGCTTTTTGTCTTCACACAGGCTGGCAAGGCCGATTTTGAACTTCTTGAGAAGAAAGCTTTGCAATGGGGTGAACCTAAAGTTCCGTCCGCCAAGCAGGTATCCTAAAATACAGAGTAGTGACCAATTTTTTACCTAACCTTTCCATGTAACATTTCTAGAGAGAGAGAGAACATGAAACTTTAAGTAATAATAAAGAACTTCGGAATGGTCGAATTAATATAGCAGTTAGTGTTTTGTTGTTCTTGAAGAAAAACTGTCATGTCAATACCAGCTGAGATTTTATGGAGGAGGATTTGAAACCTTGGTTACCCTTTGCAGTCTTGTTATGATTTGGTGCTCTTGGGTTGCCTTTGCAAATTATATTGTCTGGCGAGTGAAGATAAAATTAACCACTTCTTTCTGGTGTCATGATGCAGGAACTTGCGGAGATGATTTTCCAGTCTGCTTTGTAGATAAATCAGCAACATGGACTGAGGAGTCGTACTAGTTTTTTTTTTTTTTTTGTTTTCCTCTTCTTAGAAAATACTTTCTACAAATAAAAAGGTATAGCTGGACTAAAGTATTTTCGGAGTTCAAGTTTCTGGCTAACTGGGTGAAGAACCTGAGTTGGTTCTCTTGTCAGTAACGAACGTCCATCACTTGATATAATAAATTATCTGGATTTTTTTCTTATATTATAAAGTCTCTAGATTAGTACCAAAGAGAATGGTGCTTATAGCACTTATAGGCCAATGTCGTTGTAAGGCTCGTTAATTTTAAGTAAAATTAATTATGTTAATTTAATTTATTTAAAGTGCTAAAAATTTGATCAAGTGTCATTAGCTTTTCTTTTTAAATTGCATTGCATTATTTTTTATATTTAAAAGCCTTTGTAATATGTTGGTCATAACAATTTAAAATATTAACTTTAGTATGTTGTCGGCCAAAATTTCTGTTTTGTGTATACTTTCACTTTAATCACTAAAATGCCATTGCAGCCTTTCTTATGTCTTTCACGTGTAAACGGTCATTTATTCTTGAAGAATAAAAAAAGGAAGACGAAACTAGAGATGTTGAAATGGACTGGGCTTAGTAGGCCGACATAAGCACGTGTCAAAATGTAGGCATGACATTATTAAATGAGCATAGTCTATTTTGCTTATTAAATAGGTTAGATTTTGTGTAACTTTTAAGCACGATAAAGACCCGACACGAGTATGTTAAAAACACGTTTGGAATTTAATTATACGCACGTTTAAAATATGTAATTTAAAACTAATTTTATTAATACATTTTATATTTTTATAAATATTTTTTATAAAGAAGTTTTAAATTTCTAATAGATTTGATTAAAAAAAGATTATATAGATTCTTTATCGTTGGTAAATTATCAATTGTTAATATATACTTACTTTTTTTAATTTATATAAAAAACTAAATAGTAAAAACCATATCGTATAAGATTCTACAATATTGTTACCCTACAAAAAGATTTTTTTAATCAATAATATATTTTCTTTTGTTACGATTTAGTTTTTTTAATTTTTTTTAAATTTAATATGGGCATGAGCATAGCCCAAGCATTTTAGGGGCTATAGATTAGGCTTCATAAAAATTAACTAAAGCAGATATAACATAACACAAAATATACTTGAGTCAAAAATAAATAAGTTGGAGGAGACTAGACCAATCTATTTGACGTATCCAGACAGGACTGCATCTCACATAACTTCAACGAGTCACATGACTTTAACTTATTTTCTTCCAAAAAGCTCACCTATTCCCATAAGTGTACTAATGCCCAGATCAGATACAAGAGCACCACCACTCTCTCTTTCTTTCACGCTATTCTCTCTCTCTCTCCCTCTTTCTATCTCGTCTCCCTCTCTCTATCTCGTCTCCCTCTCTCTTTCAACCTCAAACTTAGATCGAAAACTCAGAGAAAAAGAAGAGAATCACACTCTTGCCATATATGCTCTCTCAACCCAAGCAGAATACAAGGTTGGTGATCTAAACTAAAAATTTGTTTTTTTTTTCTCATTTCTTCCTTTTTAATCCGAATCTTGATGGTGAATTCACCTGTGGGTTTTGGATGTTTTAAACTTGAAATTGCCATGCTAGTTTGGT